>QDHC01002861.1:0-59657 GCA_013186455.1 Papilio dardanus tibullus
TGAGCCATAATATACCCCTAAGGACTGGAACGTTACAAGTCCCTTATCTGTTTTTTTTGAGTTATTTTTAGCAATTCAGGGGTCTACCCAAAATACTTTTCGCTAATGGAATTGACTAAAATGTATGGAACTGACAATCGCATACGATAAGTCATGTGATTGTCACGAACCTCATTGTCAGTTTCATACATTTTTGACGTTATCTATAGAATCGCTTCGTAGCGAATGTGCTTTGGGTAATCCCAGATTATGCACTTTGCAGCTGAAATAAAGTAGAGTAACTTGAATTTCATTGATTATTTTTATGACTGATTTTTTATTCTACAATCGAGTTAGTACAGTAAAAAATATTTCTTTTAACTATGTGTTAATTTAAACTGATAATAAATGACATTGAACTGGTTTTTGTCGTAGCAACTGATTTACAAAATCTATTTTATGTAGAGTTATTTACCCACAATGTTTTTAGTTGCATTTCCTATAGAAACTGTAACATAAAAATGTGACAGTTTGTTGTATAACATACAAACTATAATGTAAACTTCAGCAGCAAGCAGAAAAATATAACCGAAGGTTTTTTTTTATAATATGACGGATTAATTTAACATTCTTGAGGTGTTATTATATCTTAATAAAAACAACTCTTTACATTATCTTGTGTCCGGAAATTTCAGTCTCTCACCATGAGAAGAACCCTCGATGACCTCGAAACTAGTCGGCACTGGAGGTTGTGTCCGTAAATTTAGCCAATATCTATAGTTGCCTATATAATACTAGTTGTTTCTCGCGACTTCGTCCGCGTGGAATTTAACAATGTAGCCTATGTTACTCGGGGATAATGTAGCTTTCTATGAGTGCAAGAATTTTTGAAATCGGCCCAGTAGTTCGTGAATTATTTCAATGCATACAAAAATACAGCTAGTAATATACAAACAAAATCATAATCTTCCAAATAAAGTGTCACAAAGTATTTCATGGTATATCTTTATCTCCCACTCGAATAACACAATGATATTTAATGAGCCGAAAACGCGTGTCACAATGTTTTTTCTCTTCCCATCTCAACACGTCGCAGTTTCGGTTTTCTCGCTAATTAGTAAGGAAATGTCTCGAGTTACGAATGATACTGGGAATAGAATAGATTTAGAAGATATTCTTGATAAGTTCAGCGTATACAGTTGTTATTTTATGAAGATAGCGTTCTTAATGTGTATTATATTCTTATCTAATAATATCTACGCGTGTAATTATATTTTTGCTACTGAGAAAACTTCTTACAGGTAAGGATTTTTTTAAATTGTAGTAGTGTTTTTTTAAATGAAACTCTAGTATTAAAAAAAACTATACATTAATAAAGATAATATAATACTATACTGGTACAGATTCTTGGTATCTGTCCCCATAGCCATTATAAATGCTACTTATATGTTAAACGTACCAAATCGCATTTACAGTTCCTCGGACGTTACGGGTCCAACGGCGTCGATGACCTCGGTGTTCCTATATACTCGTATATTTATAAAAATAACTATTAAGCATTACTAAAATATATTAACCCTTAAATGCACGATTTTTGTTTTATGTTTAAAAAATATATTTGTGTAATAGACATGTATTACTGTCTAGAAAATGTCTGTATTACTGTTTAGTATGTTGTTTAAAAACAACATTGTCCATTTAAGGGTTAAGTACGAAGGTATATTAAATGGCCTTGTTAATCTTGTTATGTCGACCTCCTTGAAATACAATAGCAATAGTTTATTACCGCCTCGTCTGTACATAAGATAACCGTCCTTTAAATCTTAGACGTCTACTTTTTATTTTATTTTACTCGGAAATTATGTATGATATTAAATATTATATCAGTACAAGGTGAAGGAATATTTTAACTATTGTTTAAGTAGAGGCGTAAAAATAATGATGTGCCATAGATAATTTATACTACTTGAAATAAGTGAAGTTACCTTCAAGGTTCTTTGAACTTAAAACAAAAGAATATTGTAAGACATTTTCAAACGAAGTATGTTTAGAATGTTAATTTTTATGGCACTTTAAAAGTGTAATTTAAAAGAAGATTTTTATAATACAAAGTGGCAAAAGAGCGAGTGGCCACCAGATTTCGCTCAAAAATCCGAAGCGACCCATGCCCAAGACATCTGCAATTGCAGATGCGTAGCCTACCCTTAATCTACGGAGGAGGAGACACACAACAAGAGAATAATACCTCTTCATACGCGTCCCCTCTCCCCGCCAATCCACTTCCCCTTCCCATCATTGATAGGAAAATTGAAGAGAAAGTGGACTAAAATTAGGCCTCCGGCACCACACTTGGCAGATAAAACACGGTATACCTTCCATTTGACGCCTGTCTTCTGTGTGGTCGTGGTATTTCACAAGGCGAGCCAGCCAATTCGTGCGATAATGTTAAAGCGGGCTCTACCACTGTTAAATTGGTGATATTGAACATTAATCAAAATGTAATATTTACAGTATTGAAACCAATAATATCTTAAAAAAAATGCTTCATCTAAAGATTATTATTTTTAACTTACTATACTCGTAAAAAGAAAACGCCTACGTGTAATTTCGCTCATTGCAAATTATTAAATAAGAAGCTTTGAAGGCTTTCAATCAATTAGGTTTGACTGAGAATAGAAACTGGCAGTCAATCCATTTCTATATTCTATCTAACGAAGTGGGACGTTTCAAATTAGACCGTGCAGCTTTTATCCTTCAAAAATCGTTAGATTAAGGTTCTGCATACACAACACTACCTAAATCTCCGGTTTGATTCACTAACGGCCGAATCTTCAACCGTCACTCAAATATTTCGTTACGTAAGCGTCGCTTAAAATCTAAGTGGTGTCAAAATTAAACTAGATCGAAAATTTTACGTTAAAAAAACGTCTTAACATGTAAAAAGCTTTTGCTTATTTGAGGGGCGTTTGAACATTCTGTAATAAACTACGTAAACAATACAATCTTCTAGAGGTTCGCAAACAGGGGGGCTACCCGAAGTACATTCCCTACGAAGCGATTCTATAGCGAACGTCAAAAAATTATGGAACTGATAATACATTCGATATCTCACATGTAACAATCACATGACTTATTGAATGTCAATGTCAGTTTCATACATTCTTTCAGATTCCATCAGCGATCGAAAAGTACTTTGAGTAGCCCCCAGACTCGCGAGATTGTAATGGTATTGGGAGGAGAGGGCGGAAGTTCATGGATATTTTTATACATAAATTGTAATCGAAATAATGTTTCTTTCAGATGCAAAGTTCAAGCTATAAATAGTTCTGACCAGATATCAAGTGATTGTAAGGAATGGGAATACGATAATCCTTTTACATTCGTGGCTGAGGTAAGTTATCACAATAAGACAAAATATACTATGCGAGCATATATCATCCGTCTTTTTTTTGACAATTTTCAGTTCCAATTGGCTAATCAAGAATGGAAAAGAACTCTTGTTGGGACAACACATTGCTTTGGGTATATGGTCGGATTGTTGATTGTCGGTCCACTTTCCGATAGGTATAAAGAATTGTTTTTGTTAATGTTTTCTCAAAAATTAATCAAAATCCCAAGAAGAGATTTAAATCTGATTCTTCATGAAATAACAAAAAAAATAACAAACAGATTTACCTAAAAACTGTGTACTTACTTCTACAAAATTACCAACTAAATTGTTTCTTGCAGATTAGGTAGAAAAAATGCTATAGTAGTAACAGCAGTACTTGGAGGAGTGTTAGGTGTGGCAAGAAGTTTCTCTCCATGGTATTGGTTGTATATTGCATTGGAATTCTTAGAAGCTGCTATAGGAGATCCAGGATCTCCTGCTTATATCTTGAGTAAGTTAGATTTTTTTAAATTTAGTTCTATTTATATTAACGTCGGCTTTTTTAGCCGAAATATTACTTTCAGTAACATCTATCTGGGGAATTACCCTTTGCAAAGTAAACGAGAAAGACTCAGTAGAGACTATAATTATATTCCCACGAAGTATAGTCACTCATTCAAGAATTACTTCCGACATGTCAAACAAACTTTTCGGCAAAGGTGAGTATCAATACAAAAATCAATACAATTTGCTTTTTAGTTACAGAATTAGTCTCCAAGAAGTACAGAATAATATTTATCATGATCAGTACATTTGGTTGCGTTCTTGGTGGATTCGTAACAGCCTTGGTGGCGTGGCTGGTTCCATATTGGAGATATTTCCTAAGAGTTGTCTATACCCCTGCCCTTCTCTTCGTCTTCTACAAATATCTTTTATGTGAAAGTCCTCGATGGTTATTGATCAAAGGTAAAAAGGAAGAAGCTATTGCAATATTAAAAACAATTGCTGAGAAGAATAATACAAAATTGGAGAATCTTGAAAAACTATCCTGTGAAGAACGTAAAGAAGAGAAATTTAGAAAAATCCTTAAAGATACTTTGGAATCTAAATTATTGCGTCGAAGATTCTTTGTCTGCGTGATATGGTGGATTACGTCTACATTTGTCAACTATGGTTTATCTATCAACTCAGTTCTTCTGCAAGGAAATAAATATTTGAATTACGCTTTAATCTCACTATTGGAAGTACCTGGAATTTTTCTACTAACGTATATCCTAACACATTGTAATAGGAAATTTCCTTTAATGTGTTGTTTTATTGTATCTGCAATACTATGTATATCTCAACCATTTATGCCTGCAAGTAAGTACATTTGAACTTTGTTGAAATACATTTTATTTTAACATTTTATTGTGACTTTATCAAAGTAAATTCTTTTCAGATTTGTCTTGGCTGTCTGTAATCGTTTACGTTACTGGTAAATTGTTTTCGTGGTTTTTCTTCGAAATAACGTATCTATATACATCTGAATTATTTCCGACGCATACTAGAAATTCAATGCACGCGCTCTGCTCTTCTATTGGAAGAATTGGATCGATGACGGCTCCGCAAACACAGTTACTGGTATTTTCCGAAATCTCGTACTTAATTCCTACAAAATCGTTTATATAAAAGATGTTTTAATCGAACAATTGAAAAGCTCTATAAAAATTAAAACAGTAATATTTTTTGTAATTGTAATATACGATAAGCAAACAAAACTACTATATCCTATACAGAAAAATACCACTTTAAGCAACATGCTCACTTTTTCTTACACATCAGTTTTTACTGCGCAGTTGAACTGTGCAGTTAAAACTGAGTCTGTAGCCGGCTTTACAAATTCTGCAGACATTCAACTTTTATTCACTAATTTAATATTACTTGTTAAAGATGGTGTACTGGTCCGGTTTACCTCAAATGTTATTTGGCATGACATCGCTAATAGCTGCGGGAGTAACACTATTAGTACCAGACGTATCCAACGAAGCATTACCAGATACTGTGAAACAGGCGGAAGCGATCGGGAAGACGGATAACAAGAAATCGCAAATAGGGAAAAATACGACAGATGTGTCACGTTTATGATTTTTTATTGCTATTTAAATTGCCTTAAATAGGAACAATGTTAAAAAAATCAGAAACTAAATCAACATACACCATTCTTTCTTGATTATAACTTGGCTTACGACAGCAGGAAGTTTACCTAAATTACATTCACTACGAAGCGATTCTATAGCGAACGACAAAAATGTTTGAAACTGACAATGACGATTGATATTTCACACGTGACAATCACATGACTTATCGAACGTCGTTATCAGTATAATGCATTTTTGTCGATTCCAAAGATATCGCCGATCGAAAGATACTTTGGGTGACCCCAGATCCGTTCATTGACCTGAGAGTTATTGTACTGAAAATATATAAAATCACATGATATTATTAAACCTTTTCATCTCACTTATACACGGTTTATGAGTTTCAAACGTGTGGAGCGAAAAACCGAGTGAAAGGAGACAAGTATTGAGGGATCTTCGATTCCGTCTCGTTGGCGAGGCGGGTCACGTTCAGAGACGTTAAGCGTTTATTTTTACCTCAACCCTCAAGTTGACCGACAATCCTTATTTATATTTACAAAGCCTTTAGGTACTTAAAGGACAAAGGTGAAGATTATAGCAACTTTTTTTGCAAACATTGAAATAAGAAATATTTTCCCATTGCGTAGTTCGACCCATGATGGGCTCCATTTTCCGCAATTCCACGACTAGCGCATATTTTGCGTGACGTCACACATATTTTGAATAATAAATATTTGTAAACATAAGTAAGTTTGTTTCCTGCACCGATTACAGACAATTTTGACAAAAGCCAGTCATCCCTGAAGAAGAGAATCCGACAGGCTCGAAACTAGTCGGTACCGTTACCGGATCTTAATAACGTGAGTGCAGAGGTTTTTATTTACTAATACGAGTAATAATGTCTCACGGAAGTTTAAACAGTGAAATTTTGACAAATATAAGATGGTGGAGAATGGGTTATGTTAAAATGATTTCGTAAGTAAACTAATTAGCAAAGCTGAAAAAAAACTCATAAAAAGACTATAAAATAAATTACAAAATAAATAATCCGCTTAAATCAAATTTAACTTTCCGTTTCTTCGGTATCGGTAATCTTACTAATCAATCTAGGAGTGCGCGGGCCCTTAACTTTTAATTATACTATTATTAAAAGCTTGTCTCAGATAAATGACAGCAATTTTTTTCATGTTGATTTATACTACGTCGCAGTTTCAAATGACACTAATTATTTTTAGTCGTTAATACTTGATATTGTCTCCTTTTCATATTTAATTAAAACTGACAAGTCAAAGGATGTCATGCCTCAGTGGATTGTATTGCAGACCTGGGGTTTACCCGAAGTATCTTTCGATTAGCGATATCTCTGATAGAATCGACGGAAATGTATGAAACTGACAATCACATTCGATAAGTCATGTGTGAGATATCGAACGTCATTGTCGATTCCATACCTTTTTGATATTCGCTATCGAATCGCTCTGTAGCGCCACGTCCTCTACTAATCCCCCTGGATTCGAATCCGTTGCAAGAAAAACATAATGGATTGGATTTTAATAGAATAAAGTATTTGTCCCCTGTCATATTACACTAACTCCCGTTTCCACCAACCCCTAAAGTAGTTTTAGATAGGTGTCTTATTGCTTAAGGGTCTCCCTAAATCTAACGCATACCTAAATTGATTTTCACCATGCTATGTGTAAATAAATAAATAATAGGTTTGAATTATAAATCGCTTTATTTTCTCCAATTTATTTTCCCCTTTTCAATCAGATTACATTAGCTTTTAAAATATTTATTTCAATTTATATTTACAATATAGCTATTTCTATTTGTTCCCGGGAGTATTGTATTTTTTCTTAAAACGAATTAATGGCTATTATAATAAAAACCGATTCCCAAAGGCATCGCTAATGGATTTCAACAAAAACGAATTCTTTGATAGAAGATGAAAAGAACCTTAAGTGATTGTAAACAATTTTCATGCTGGTTAAATGTTGTTTGGAATTTGATTTGGCACGTCTGGGACAACAGCACTCTTTAGCCCGACGTGCCAACTTAAGTACCCAGTATTATACCTAAGTCTTCATGGCCTATAATAATTACTAATTTTAAATTAATAGTTAAAAACCCCTACTAACCAGTTATTAACCCTCCAAAAAGGGGGAGGTTCTCAATTCGTCTGTATGTTTCTCTTCTGTCATAACAAACCTATTATGTTAATTTAATTTTCAACTTGGAAGTATCCTTTAGTTATTAGTCATTCATAATTCGATTTAGTTAGTAACTTTTACTAAATGAGTTACTGATCGGTAACCTAAGACAGAACGTCTCTTTGAATGTCCATCGACTTTGTAGTTTAAAATTGTCAAAGTTAGTTCCCTAGGTGGAATACAGACGATTTCAAACGGTAGTTTTATTCCCAAGTGACTGGTCGATTTTATGTATTATATATTCTATTTTTTAACCTGTGTAAACGGTTATTTGCAGTTGAATCGATTGCTAATTATTTTTGGCGTATTTATTGTCCAGAAATAAATTAAACTAAAAAAAAACCCTCGCTATAACATTCTGGGTTCATCTGAAATACTAAGTTTTTGGAAATCTAAGTTCAAGATCTAAGTAACATTTGTAAAACAACTTTCTGCTTTGATATCTTTATCTCGGCTTTCTAAACGTCTTGACTTCTGACGTTGAAGGACGAATGTTACATAAGAGAAGATAACAGTGAGTTTCCACTGCCGAAAAACATGCACAAAAATAAATTATCTCGGTACTTTAAAGGTTAACATTTGTATAGAATACCTAAAGAGGTTAAAAAGATAAATAAAGCCTAGAAATTTCATGGTGGTCTCAAATGTTTTAAATTCGAAAATGGCTCCATAGCCGAATTTCCGAGGCGGAAATGACCGAGGGGTCTCTCGCACGCCCTCTGCCGGACGGAAGTCTCGTCTCTCTCTGCTTCACTAACATTTTGTTGCCTTTGCTGTTTTGTTCACGATTTGCACTTTACATTAAAATATGATAGTTATTAATTTAATTACATTTGAAATGAAAAATAACAAGTTCTTATTATTACCCAAAAAACTTTAAATTTTAAAATCACAAGAAAACATTAATGATATTCAAAATGAAAAATGATTCAGCCGTCTAACGATGTTTCTTGTTAAATGTCAGAGTTGGAACCTCGCGACACAGGCTGCGCCTAGTGCGAGGACCTGGATCAATTTGTTCTAGGTGTATCATCTGATATACAATTTATCATTTTTAATATTCTTTGAAAAATTATATCTAATGAAATAATGACTAATATCATATAATATATTTTTTTTAATTACAAAGTTAAACTAATTGTAACTTAAATATCTACTGGGTTATATAACAAATGTACTCGAAAAAAAAGAAGCAAAATTATCTCGCTGCCGGCACTTGTTTGAGCTGAGTGGATCTAATTTAGCTTCATTGTATTACAATAGCCGAGGTTCTTATGTAAATTTTAAAAGACCGACCCATTTTAAGTGGATAACAATGTCAAAATGAGAACTTGAATAATACAAACATACAATGTTAGACACAACTCGAGGGATGCTTGGATAAACTTTTTATTTGAATTTTGTCCTTGATGTTGTTATAATCAATACTAAATTATCTTATTCACGCTCTGACGGTGAAGGAAAACATCGTGTTGCAACCTGCACATATCGGCGAATACAAAGATATCACGCAAAATACGCGCTAGTCGTGGAGTTGCGGAAAATGGATCCAATCAAGAGTCGAACTACTACTAACAAAATTATGAACAGGATTTTCTTTTTTGTATTTAATTAAATAACTCAAAAACTACTAAGCAGATTTTATTAATTCTTTCACCATTCGAAAGCTACATTATCACTGAGTAAGATAGATTATATTTTTTAATTCCGCACGGACGAAGTCGTGAGCAATAGCTAGTAATTGATAAAAATATGGTTACAAATACCATGCAAAAGGACAAAGAAAACTCAAGTCATTACTGTAATACAGCTCAAGACAAATGACAACAATTGCAGCCGACAGAGGTCGCAGTGGAAAATACTAAGTATTTTTATTATTATTCATTTCAAGAAAGCGAAGTAAGACGTAGACAAATAAATATAAACTTGAATAATTCAGTCATAATTGATAGACTAATAACACAGACGTTGATTATTAAATTAATTATTTTACAATTAAAAAAAAACTTCAACTGTCAATCGCCCCTCAAATACTTAAGAGCATCTTACATGTCCACGCTTAAAATCCAAATTCTACGGCGATCTCGTTTAATTTTGACACCACTTAGATTTTAAGCGACGCTTAAAATTGGGTGGCTTAAACATTCGGCCGATAGTCCTTTAAGTTTATTTTAATTTTTAATGTATTTTTCTTTATTATGTTTTTTTACAAGTGACGCTGGCAAATGTGTGGCAAAAACCAAGATGATCATCGACGCCAATGGCCATCCAGTACTTTAGAGAAACTGGAGTTGCATTGCCAGCCTTTAAGATAGATATAGGCTTACTTTTGAACCCGAAATCTTAATTTAATTAAGTTTAAATGCTTTACAATATCTTTTCCTGGAATTATTTATCAATTAGTTCGAATATCTCGGGAGAGAAAATGAAATTATTGACTTAATTTAAGTTTCATTAAATCTGTTAATATGTTTCGAAACCTTTGACTACAAGTTTGTAACTTAATTAAATTGTACTTTGATTTGAAATTGAAACAATAAACATAAACCGTCAGTTTCCACTAGAGATACAAGTATAACAACATGTTTTATCTCAGAATTTTCAAAGAGAATGAGAGTGATAGGTAGTAGGATATTCATTTGTTTTCTAGAGTTAAAGTTGAAATGAAAATATTTGACATTTATTTTATTTTTTTGTAGAAAGAGAAAGATATAGAACTGGCTATTGCGTATACGGTTGAGGGACAAAAAACGCCTTAAACTACGTCATATGTACGTGTGTGTATCACTTTACGGTTTTAAACCAATAATATCATGTCCTAAGCCTTTGCCTGGGACGTAAGAAAAAATACTTCATCGAAAATACGCTTGGAGCTCCACAATAATATATGATACGTCACATTTGTTTGGGTGTTATTTCTGGACCCAAACAAACAAAATCGTATACGGAGAGAGAAATCAAAGATCTATGTCACTGTCTTTGTCACGTTACGTATATTTCGTATAAATGTGTTTCAGTCGCTGTCAGTAAGACATATGTCATGTCTCATCTGCTTCTTTTAATCTATGATTTATTTACTTTTCGTATATGTCAAATAGACAATTTCCAAAGTCAATCAATTAAAGGACAAACAACAAATTATCAAGAACGTTCGCTGAGTACCGTAAACAATCCGCGCACTCAGACGGCTGACATTTATTGAAAAACTTTATTTAATTCCAAAAGTACAAAGTTCACAAAACTTCGGTACTGGCATTCGGAACAGGTAATTTTGCCAAATGTAATAGAACATTTAGCGACGGGAAGGGAGTCAAAATTAGTCTATCTACAACGAAACGTTTAGAAATATCAGGTATTTATTTAAAGACATTAAAAAATTATAGAATATCGTTCTTCTGCTAACTTATGTAAAAGTATGACAAAACACACGTTCCTTAACTTTAAATACTTTTTACTGGTTACTCCTTTTTGCTATTCGAATATTTAAGAAAAAAAAATAATCAGAAATACACATGTTTTGTTTCTGAGAGATTAGTCCTTATTCTGAATCCTATGCTCGGGGTAATTACTTCATTAAAAAGTGCTCAAAGTAAAAAGTAATTACACGTTTATAAATACGAGGGTGAGTATTGTCCTTTAACCCTTAAATGCACAGTTTTTGTTTCACATTAAAAAAAATATTTGTGTAATAGACATGTATTACTGTCTAGGAAATGTATGTATTACTGTTTAGTATGTTGATTAAAAACAACATTGTCCTTTTAAGGGTTAAGTAAATAAGACTATATTACAATATAATTTTCCTAAAATTTTAATGTAACCCAAACTATAAACATCGCGTTAAAATATTCTATGTCGTAAGTAGTATAGTTAGAGCAGTCATAGTTAATGCGGGTAGGTTAATATTTACCGTGGCAAGTGATAATTGCGGGTAGTCGGCGCTCGGTAGTTGGTGACGTCACGCCGTGGGAGTGCTGCGCAAATATTTGAGCGAGTTTAATTAAATCGAAATTACTTACCACATCCCTTGGGGGAACACTTCGTTAGTTTAAAGTGTCTTTAAATTAATATCTACGTTACCAATGATTATAAAAATCACTTTACAAATTAATTTAATACGAAAAATATTGCTATATTTCCGCCTTTAATGTAATTGTTTTATTTAAAAAAATAAAATTATAATGTGACGCTTTAAGATCGATTTGTCAAGAGGGAATCGAGTTTTGACTCATCGAATAATGACAAATCGAACTTGAAAAGTAAAAACTTTTGCTAGTTTTCTTCTACTACACAGTTAAATATAATAAAATATTCATAAAAGAGGACCGTGACCATGACGCATGCAACTGTGCCGAAATATCGGGAACTCAAACAGCTAAATCTTGGTAAGAATCGAGTTTCTTACGAACAATATGTTACTAAAAATCACGAAAGTTTAAAGTTATGTATTCCTAGAAGAGCTTTACAGTTAATCATGAACCACAAATACAAAACAAACAGTTACTTTTATCACCAACTTTTACCGAGGTTTCGTTTTTTCATGTTTTTTTCGGTTTAAAGTACGTTTGTCGCGGGCGTTTCCGAGCCGGAAATGAACGAGGGCGTTCCGCGCACAATCAGTACCCAGATGTCACTCTCCGGAAGTCCCACCACTCTTTCTACCCTTACTGACGTTTAGTTATATAATTACCTTTCTATATAAATAAACTGTCGAATGTATCATTTTAGGGGGGCTAACCAAATACTTTTCGATGATGGAATCGACAAAAATGTAAGAAACTGATAAGTCATGTGCTTGTCACGTGTGAGATATCGAACCTCATTGTCACTTTCATACATTTTTGACGTTCGCTATATATTCGCTTCGTAGAGAATGTAATTCGGGTAATACCCCTGGACTCATTTAATAAATTGCTGCTAGTAATAATAAAGAATAAAATTACTCAGATGGTGTAAAGATATAAAACAAATATAACCGGAAGAAAAGTTTCATGTAACAAGGCAAGTTGACAATAGCATATTAAATAAAGGAGATATCTCGTAGAGTTATTTATAAAAGTTTAGATACTTGCTCGTCCGGACCATAGAATTACTTTCGCTTATAGAGGTTATCGCTTATCCACGTTCGACTGTATTTTAACTTTTTTACGCACGAAAAGGCATTACCGATACGAAAATGTGGCAAGCAGCTACGGATGTGGTGAAGCTGCGAGCGCAGGGCGCGTCACATTGACCGGTGCCCACTGCCGGAAGTCACTTCTGCGCTACCGGATAAAATTTTACCGTCAAAAACATTTTTTTATCCTTTTCCTTTTTAAATCGAAACTAAACATGGCTATTTACAGACCACGAAATAAAATTACGAATATTATTTTAATAGTCAATTATAGATGTGATGTCAAATTAATCTATGCTAATATTATAAAGAGAGAAACTTTGTATTTTTGTTTGTATTGAAATAACTCAACAACTACTGGGCCGATTTCAAAAATTCTTTTACCATTAGAAAGCTACATTATCCCCGAGTAACATATATTTTTCTATTCCATGCGGACGAAGTCGAGCACAACAGCTAGTATTTTATAATAATAAAATATTCTATATAATATACACAATTATTGTAGGCATTTCTTATTATTTAAACAATTAAATAGTCTACACTTGCACAAATAACTTTTGTAGTTGATACAATTGACTTAAAGTTAATATAAAATTTTCACCTAAACTAACATAATTATTTTATAGAAAAAACATAATATACTTATCGCTAATTAATATGTCATTAAAATAAATGCGTAATTTATTAATTTTATGACAAGCAATTTGTATTTAAAACTTAGCAAAAAAAGCTTTTTACTAACTTTAATTAGTTACCACAATAACTTTATTTATTCATATAAAACATATTTGCTAAATATTGCATGTCTTGCTAAATATAATACAGTCAAACCTAGATAAGCGACAAAATTGTCAGTATTAACAGTGGTAGAGCCCGCTTTAACATCTTCGCACGAATTGTCCGGCTCGCCCGGTGAAATACCACGACCGCGCAGAAGACATGCGTCAAATGGAAGCTATTCCGTGTTTCGTCTGACGAGTGTGGTGCCGGAGGCCTAATTTTAATCCACTTTTCCTTCCTATCCTTTTCTTACATGGGAATGATGGGAAGGGGAAGTCGATTTCGCGTGAAATGGTTGCATAGGAAGAGGAATCATCCTTTTACTGTCAGTCTCCTCCTCCGTAGAGTAAGGGTGGGCGCTTCGCTATTTCAGCGAATCAAGGTGGCCGCTTGCTCGTTTGCTACTATTTAATATAAAAAAACCTCTCTAAGTGAGACAAATATCGCGGTCCCTCGGACTCTCGCTTATGCAGGTTCGACAGTATCTCTTTCATGATTAAGATTTGTATCTATAGAATAGTATTGATATATTAAGTAGTATTTGGTAGTTTTTGTACATCCCGACTACCCAACTCTTCCGCCTGACGCACCGTATCCGGTAAGGCTTCGTTGGTTATATCCGGTACAGTGATAGTGAGCAGACCAGCGAACGTGGACACTAAGCCGAAGATCAGAGGGGGAAACCCTGTCCAATAGTCCATCTGAAAATTCACTAGTGTTCAGTGTAACGTCACATTATTTAATATTTGTTTAATACCATCAGTTCATAGATGGCGTTAGTAGTATTTTAAGTCGCGGTATTGTTGTGTTATATATGAACAGTAGTATAAGTGTCACTGTATTTGAATAAATGTTAAGTAACGGCCCGAGCCGAGGTTTCCGAGGGAGCCCTCGAGCTTAGTTACTCATAAACGAGTTCCATCTGCGTCCTGCCACCTCTCAAGCCCGGTGAAACTGTAAATGCCTCCTCTAGGCAGACAGTGACCTCCAGTCACAAAAAAAAAATTGAATAAATGTTACGAGGTTTAGGCTAAGCGCCATCTGCGCCCTGCCACCTCAAGCCCGGTGTAGCTGTAAATGCCTCCTCAAGGCAAACAGTGGCAACTCAGTCACAAAAAAAAATGAATAAATGTCTTCGTTCCTAGTGTGTGGTGAGTTTTCATTGTTCCGAACCATCCCAAGACTCTGACGGCATCCTAGCGTTATAACATTTTTCATATTTATCGTGTAACAAGGTTGCGTCAAGGGTAAAAAGATTTGTTTTGGTTCTAAGTGTAATAATGTAATTTGTTTTGCTTCATATCCTTTCAATTGTTACTGTGTACAACTAATTTATGAATTTGAAGTGTTGCCGATATGTTTTTTTAGTGGGGTTCTTGTTTCTTTTCAATTAATTAACAAAAAGATTAAATTACCAGTAATGGCGTCTGTGGAGCAATGATCGCTCCTATCCTTCCCAAAGAGGAGCACAGCGCGTGCATCGAGTTTCTGGTCAAAGTCGGATACAATTCCGATGTATACAAGTATGTTATTCCGAAATATAGGGAAGTCATCAACTTTCCGATCATGTAGAGCAGTATTGATAGCCATGAGAGATCTAAAAAATGACAATAATTCAATAGATAAGATAGCAAATCTAGGTCAGATTGAGATTTTTCATTGACAACACAAAATATTACAAATAACCTCTAGTTTTAAATCTATACAACTGTTCCCAGTAAACTTACTTTTGGGTACAAACGGCTGAGATATGCATAATATTGCAGCGGCAAAGAAGCAACTCATCAATGGATATTTTCTTCTAAATCGTATCATAATAAACGACATCATAAACATGCCCAATGCTTCCACGATGCCTAGCAACGCGAAATTAACATACTTGTTTCCATACAGAGTCACTGCGTTTATAGACATGCCATAGTTCACAAATGTAGAGGTCGTCCACCATACTAGACAGACCACAAATCTTTTACGTAGCAATTTCGATTGAAATGTAGTCTTAAGAACATTTAGATAATCAGTCTTAACACAATCTTCACAAGCGATGTTTTTAATAACATTCTTCTCGAGCAGTAAATTATTTCTTTTTACCGCTTTTTCTAAAATCGAAGCCGCTTTTGCCTTTTTCTTCTTTATAAGCAACCATCTAGGGCTTTCGTCCAAGAGAAATATGTACAAGATATAAAGAAAACATGGTGCGTAGAGGATACGTAGGTATGTCTTCCAGAATGGAAACAGCCATGCTACTAAAGCTGTCATGAACGTGCCAAACGGGTGACCCAGGATACACATTAACGTAAATATAATTCTCTGATTTCCGGACACTATTTCTGTCACTGAAACAAGAACATGGATTATGACGCCATTTCCTTTATAGTGTGAAATATATTTTTATATAGGAGAAGGGGGAAAACGAGCAGTGGATCGCTTAAGTTAGTTAAACCGACGCCCATGGACGTCTGCAACACTTAGGGAACTGCAGATGTGTTGCTGGCCTTTAAGGGAGAAGTACGGTCTTTTCTTGAAGGCCCCTAGGTCGAAGCCGTTTGGAATATTTAATTTACAACCTATATTCTTACTTAAAATATAGCAAGGTGAACAACAGTCGCCAATAGCAGCTTCCAGAAATTCCAGCGTGCAGTACAACCAATACCATGGCGAAAAACTCTTCGCCACACCGAAAACACCGCCAAGTGTACCGGTAACCACTAGCACATTCTTTCTGCCGAACCTAAAATAATCACGAATGAATTTTGAATTGAAGAAAAATAATTTTAAATACAGAATCCCAGAAAATCGTAACATGGAATGTAACTAAACCTGTCAGACAAAGGTCCCACGATCAGCAAACCAGCCATAATTCCTAGACTATGCATAGACCCCACCAGAGTCCTTTTCCATTCTTGGTTTGCTAGATTATACTGAAAATGGAGATATTATTAATTTTTTCTATTTCAAATTCCGCTTGGTAGCATTTCTGATGATTGAAGAGTCTTAAGAAATGCAACCAATTTGGTAATTGTACGAAAAATTATGTTTACCTCAGCAACGAAACTATTAGGATCATCGTATTCCCACTCCGAGCAAATATTTGTTATGTTATCTACGTATTGTTTGCATCTGAAAAGATTAGTATTATTACTGACACAACTACTGCTAGTACTATTACAATGTAAATATCATTATAGAATAAAGAAAACACTCGAGAAATCTCGTAACAATGTCTGTTCTTTAAATAGAATGCTTTTATTTTGTTAAAATATTCAACCAATTATATTGAAATCTTTAATAGCAATTGAAAAGGATGAGACATTATCACTCGTGCACTATTATTTTATTCTTTTAAACATTTTAATGTAATAAATTAGTAAGTACCTGTAAGAAATCTTCTCAGTGACGAAAATAAAATTAGTATTATGTATTGTATTGAACGCGAAAGATATAAATAATAACAATGCGACTTGTAAATGATAACGTTTGTATATTTTTAACTTCACCAAAACACTTTCTAAACCATTTTCTTTATCACTAACAGCCGTCATTTTCTCTTATTATTTTATAATTTCACCGTTATTTAAAACCACATTTAATTTAATATAAGATTGTTCAGACAATAAACATCGTTGGTAAATGTACAACAACGTTGCTCTTGTACGTTTTCTACAAATATTATGTTATCGTTCAACCTTGTCAATTCTTCTCTACGTCTATTTAGATAGGGTTTTGTAAGATTATAATAATCACAATGATGTGCTATGATAAAGAATCTATATTCTTAAAGACGTTTTGTTATATTTAGAAGATGTTTGACAAGATTTTTTTATAAAATCAGTTTCTATCGACGTAGATCATATATTTTTTAATGCACGGTTCACTAAAGTGCTTAAGAACGATAAAGGTCAGATGTAGAGATAAAAAACGGGAAAAAAACTGCATTCTGACGTAATGAAAAGCAAAGTTCTCCTAGACATTTTCGGCGACAAATAATTCTATGTGAATTATAAAGAGTAATCCTTTTAAAAGCGCTATTAAGTAAAGTATCCGAGCAATTTATTGGAAAGTCATAAAACTCGTCCCCGGATTCGAGCGATCTGCATATTTTCCACTTTCTGGAAAGTTATTAAAATTATTTCTATGGAAGTTTGGATTGGCGGGTTTATACTGAAGCTGCTTTATATTATAAGTACAAATTAGTTTTGTTCATAGTAGGATTTATTTTGTATCGTTAATATCTTTAAAAATCATCAAGTGAAAAGCTTACAACATTTATTACTAACGTGTCTTCCTTTGATAAAACTTAAGTCCCATCGGCATGGCATAACTGGGAGGGGTTTACGCAAAGTACATGCGCTACAAAGCGATTCGATAGCGAACATTAAAAATTTATAGAGCTGACATTGACGTTCGATATCTCACACGTGACAGGACTTGTCGAATGCCATTGTCAGTTTCATACATTTTTGTCGATTCCATCAGTGATATCGCCAATCGAAAGATACTTTAGGTAGCCCCCGCTATTGGTGTTATTGGGTTGTCATCGCATCGCCTCGCTTAACTTCCTTCCTCCATCCTTTCACTCCCTCACGAGAGATAAATATTATTTATTTCCATTACGTCCAATAGAAATATTTCAAATATCTCATTGCTCTGTTAAAATGTTTTCAAAATGCGTACATCAAACAATGATGTTTGGGCAAGTGCTAGCGGCATGTCCGTGACAAAATTTCATACAGCAATGTGCGTGCGGAGACAATAGATGAATACCTGACTCAAACGACTCTTAAATATATGAATAAGGCAATAACAAGGTTGCATATACTTATAATAAAATGAACTCGTTTCTACTTATGACCGAGACATTGAATCTTTACAATTGCATAGTTGCTCTCTTTTCCTTTGTAACGCAGAACTACTGACCTCTTAGAAATCTAGTCAATGTCATAGCCTGTTTTAGAGCATTGTATGCCAAATTATTTTACCCGTTAATGGAGTTTTGTATATTAATTAAGGGGCCATTTCATGTTATGCCACCTTTCTGGAGGTCTCCATTGATATCTATAATTACAAGATGAAAAGTCTTTTGCTAACATATTGACTTATTATTGTAATAGCTTTTGAAGACTCTACCAATATTCTGACTTACATTTATAGTAAGCCGGATGTCTGTAATTATTCAATCGTTACTTATGAGTTTACTTGTAAATAAATGTCGATTGCAGGATATATCCTACACGAAAAAACGTGGAAAGTAGCACGTTTAAAATATAAAAAAATATCTTATTAAGATTATAAATGTTCACAATGGAAACAAAATCGTTTGTAATGTAACAAACGCATGACTAACGTATTATAAGAAACTAGCTGTTTCACGATCTATACACTAAGTAGATCAATGTATCAAATTCAGTATTTTTCAACAAAGTCCTTTATCTAAACTATGTGCCTTAAGGACTTTCTATAGCAGCAAGCATTAAAAAAATCAGGAACCACTTCAATAGACTAATACAATTACACAACTAAAAAACAAGACCTGTTATTTGCACAACTATAATTTTCAGGCGCTGATAAAATAAAGTATTAACGTTCATGACATATCTTGATTTTAAAGCAAACTTTGTAATATAGGTAAAACTTTTATACATGATAAATAAAATATATATGAATCTATATCTATAACTTTAACAGTAGCTAACAGGAATAAGAAAGAAATGGCCCTGATAAAAAACCTAACAGAGAACCAACGAGTTGTTAAACGAACAATCTTTAATTAAATCAGCAGACTTCATTCTCTTCCTAGCGTTACTTCTCTATTTTAAACCTCAAAGTACTTGACTCATCTTCAGAAAACAGACAACTATTGAATAGCAACAAATGTTGCCGACGCTAAGACGTTGAATATTTTTTTAAATCATTAATTAGTATCACTTTTATCGATAAGAGAGAACGCAATTCGCATTAGAAACTAGTCAATCAAGGTGCAATGGAAGCGTATGACATTGAAACAAAAAAGGAAATCAACGATAGAGAGAAGGATACCAAAGGTCAGGCGATGCCGATTTACTGAAATACATTTCCTTAATTGCTCATCAAAATTCTGTCACACGTTTTTCTTCCTTTACCAATTCTATTTTATGGATGTCAAGTACGTGTCTTTCCGATGTTTCATATAATTTATTTGGCTAGTACAGTGTGGCTACATATTAAAATGTATAACTATTCTATTTTGTAGCCATGTTTAGATCGTTTACGGCTGCAAGAAAACTTGAGCCTGGTGAAGAAATTTTGTTCATATCTTATTTGAGATTTTGTTCCTTAGCTCTTGTTTGCAATAGTTGTTTCTATTATTTGAAGACGACAAAATTACAATTTTATATGTAAAAAGTCCTTTAAAATCGCAAAGATGAATCTTTATCTGTGGAATAGTACTTAGAATAGTAATGGTGAAAATTCGTTTTTGTTGTCATGATAAATGATCAGGTCTTATCTTCAAATGGATACAGTATGTTTTCTAATTCTTAATGCAGCCGATAGTGTCAAGGAGCTCCGATAAGCGGTACATCGCATTTCCCTCCATTGTTGATATCTGAATACGTTACTAACAATGGAACACAAAACATTATTAGGCCTCGGTGCGGTTAATACAAATCGTCAGTTAGTCCGATCTCTATTCAACAGAATAATAGAAGCATAAAGTATAAATTTAAACATACAATAGATTTTAAATCTAATTTTCAACACAATAAGATTGAAATTAAGAAACATCTGTGTGGTCAAACATCTAACGATGTGATGCAGGTTTTTATTCGTGTTTCATTAGACTTTACTTCTGCACGTACAGTCAGTGTCGCTCACGTTGGTGCTGTAAAAGGAAATGCTAAAAATAAATGAAAAAGTGCTAATTTATTAATAAGTGTTAATTATCCTTCAAAGTTAATTAATTTAGACGCGATGACGGCTGTAGAACCTGTAGATGAAAAGAAAGTTGACTTAGAAGATGTTTTGGATAAGTTTAGTATATACAAGAGTTATCATTTGCAAATAGCCGCGTTAATATTTTTAGGATTCGCAACGAATACAATGTTTTGTTCTAATTTCATATTTGTTGCAGAAGAAACCGGTTACACGTAAGTTATTTATATTTTACAATCCCGCACTTTATTGACCTTAAACAAGCCTAAACAAGTTTGTAAATACGAGTAGCCTAATTTTTGCCAATTAATATATTTTTTTGGTAAAATCATGATTTTAGTATTATCAGATGATTGCATTTGCTCTTTGTTTTTTTATTTATTTATTAACATCATTATAGCATCCTTACAGAATTGAACCAATATGACACTATACGAAAAATACATAGTTTCCAATATATTATGTGGTACAAAATAAATAAAAATAATATTAATAATAAGTAATAACAATTACACAAATTATTAAAGAAACATAACAACGGTTAGTTTAATCAGTTTAATTAAACACAACCTTGTCTCAACCTTGTTTTGTCTAACCGTGTCTAGAATTTGATTTTTTAAACGAAAATTATTTTACGTTGAGAAATTAGTTTTTATACAGTTAATATACTCATTTCTAAACAACATTATATTCATTGTTCATATTATTTTTTATAAACTTTCATAAGAGGAGATTTAGTTTTTAAAATCCATTTGAATTGAAGAGTTATTGAAAGACATGCTTTTTTATGTTGATAAATCTCTCGATAAATTGAAGACCTTCGCGTGTCCGGTCTGCAATTTATAATTACCTTTATCCTTAGATTACTAAAAATAATTGAAATAAAAAATAAACAACTATCAAATTACTTCATCTCTAAGATAATCATTTAACTAAGTACCTATTATTTTATTTATTTTATTTAACAATTTTACTTATCACCTCCTCAGGCCGGCAACGCATCTGTGGTTCCTCTGGTTTTGCAGATGTCCATGGGCGTCGATGATCACCTCGGTGTTCCCGCTGCACGTTTGCCCCCTTTTCTTATATAAAAAAAATTAGTTCTATAATTTTTTTAATCGAACTTAGTATCATCATCATCATCATCATCACATGCTCACTATTCGCCCCCGGCGAGGGGAACGGAGCCGCAAGAGCCTCTTGTATGCAAGAGTTCAATTAAGTAGAACACAAGTTAAAACAACAATTGATTCAAGTTTTTCTATGTCAAAATGTAAGCAATGTTCAAAACTGCATAGATATCAATGAAATGGCTACAGATTTCGGACACTACGTAAATAAAATTATTTATTAGGAAAGGTCATATCTTCCTAAATATATTAAAGTTCAGAATTAAGTTACAATGAAATAATATTGAAATTCCTGGCTTAATTTTAGTCGACTTTCCCTTCCTATCCTTTTCTTATAAGGAAATGATGAGAAGGGAAAGTGGATTGGCGGGGGAGGGAACGCATAGGAAGAGGTGTTATCCGCTTGCTATGCGTCTCCTCCTCTGTAGATTAAGGATAGGCAACGCATCTGCAATTTCAGATGTCCATAGGTTGGGCTCCCTTGGGATTTTTCAGCGAATCGTTGAAGCCACTTGCTCGTTTGCCACTTTGTACTATAAAAAATATTGAAATTCCAAACAGCCTACTTGATTTAGTTAGTTATTTAATATCAATGTCAAATTCAATCGGAAGCAAACTAAGACACAAAATACTGATCTATTGGAAATGTCACAGGACCCTAATGAGGCGGTATCGGAAGTAAATAAACATTTTGTCACAGTTGGTGAGAAACTCGCAAATGCTATCTTATTACAACGTACATCACAAACACAACAAAGTAATGAACAAACTCATAGTCCAACCCGACCCATTTCATCATTCGTTCTTTTTGACACCAATGTTCTCGAGGTACACAATGTTCTCATGGGTTTGAAATCAACTAGTGCCTCTGGCTCGGACAACATACCCACTGCTTTTCTTAAAGAAGCACATGAATTGATTGTCCCAATCATTACCTACCTTATTAATCTATGCTTTGATCAGGGTATCTTTCCTTCTGCCTTAAAGGAAGCTATAATTACACCTGTGCATAAGAGTGGAGATACGGCCGCTCTTGCAAACTACCGACCTATATCAGTTTTAACACCCCTTTCAAAAATCCTAGAAAAAATTATTAACTTTAGATTACTAAATTATTTAAACAAGAATAAGTTCATATCTTCGTCGCAATTTGGTTTTCAGCAAAATTTGTCCACTGAGGACGCTATCTTACAACTAACTTCTATTGTTACTAACAAAGTAGACAAAGGCGATAAATGTTTGGCTGTATTTTTAGATTTTAAAAATGCCTTCGATTCTGTCTCTATTTCCACTCTATTGCACAGGTTAAAGGAGCTTGGCATAAGAGGTCAACCTCTTAAAATTTTTAAAGACTACTTGTCTAATCGAACACAAAAGGTAAAAATTGATGATTACATTAGCTCGGCGGAGACAATCAGATATGGAGTTCCCCAAGGCAGTGTCCTGGGACCAACGCTATTTCTGATATATATAAACCACCTTTGTAACATCAAGGTCAATGATGGACACATTTTCTCTTATGCCGATGATACTGCTCTAGTTTTTTACGGTAAAACGTGGGACAGAGTTCGGATAAATGTAGAACGCGGACTGGCGAAGATTGCAAACTGGCTGGATGCGAACATCTTAACCTTAAATAATAAAAAAACAAATTACATCGGCTTTACTAAATACGATCGAACGCAACCGCCAGACGATTTTCTAGTAAAACTTCATAAATGTTCAGATATTAATAACTCTCCGTGCGCTTGCACAGTAATTGAAAAAGTAAATTGTACTAAGTACCTCGGTGTCATTGTCGACCAGCGTCTCTCATGGCATGACCACATTGAACTCATCATGTGTAGGGTGCGGAAATTTATGTGGACTTTTAAGATCTTAAGGCACATAGCTCAGAAAGATGTTCTACGCCAGATTTACATCTCCCTTGCCCAATCAGTTCTTACGTACTGCTTACCTATTTGGGGTGGGGCATCTAAAATTAAATTCTTAGAACTGGAAAGATCCCAGAGATCCCTCTTAAGAGTTATGTATTTCAAACCGTATAGATTTCCAACAGACATTCTTTACACTACTGCTGAAGTACTAACTTTCAGAAAATTAACTATATTACTAACTATACTAAAACTACACAAAACAATAAAATTTGACCCTAAACTATATTTAAAAAGATGAAAGAATGTAGTAACGTATGTTGTATGTTAACAAAGTTGATTCTACTTTTGCTGCGAGACAATACCCACGACAATCCACTTACTTATACAATTTAATAAACAAAGAAATTAACATTTACCCTTTAAAATATTCTAAATGCAAAAAAGCTATAACAGACTGGTTGAACACTAAATCGTACGACGAGACCGAAACATTCATTCAAACCACACCACCTATTTAAATTTGTGCACCTTGTCATTGCTCACTCATCTCCCACAAACACGCACACACCATACATCACACACATACACACACGCACACACATGTTATCTATCTATGATTTTATTAATAATCGCTCTTGCAACTTTAGCTAATTTTCTATATTGTTTCATTATTAAATTACTTTATACGTATTTTAAATAAAACTTTAAATACAAATTTTGTTAATGGAAGAGCGGGACTTCCCATCACAAGTACCCTCGGGTTACTTATCGGGAAGTCCCGACGTTAGTTCTAAGATTAAAATTGTAATGCTGAAATGTTTAACCTATTTACACCCAATATAAGTCATCGTATAGTAAATTAGAATATAATGAAGTTTAGACTATAAATTAACATATTTCGAAATCTACATCAATGACCACGATTCGTGGACTTTGTATACCGTTTGTCTAATGATGAGTTTCCACTACCAACACGCCTTTACAACAGCAAAATAACATGTTTCGTGCGAGTAGAGATAAATCCTTGTTCGCACCAGGATAGTATTTTAGTTGAGTAGCAAGTAGCATTAATCCGAACAAAGGATTTATTACTGTTCGGACTCGTTTAAGCCTAAACCTACGCACTAGGTTAGTAATTTAGTAACTAAACGTGTCCGAACAGCATTATTTTAGTAGAATAGATTAGTTTGCTACTTGCTACTCGACTAAAATGCTAATCCTAGTGTGTACAAGGCTTAAGGGATGGCGCCTGTGTGCATTGCAAACTTTGCATATATGGTACGCACATTTTAATAGAATAGATTAGTAAAGCCTTTGTTCTGATACTTGCTACTTGCTACTCGACTAAAATACTATCCTAGTGCGTACAAGGCTTAAGAGAACGAAAAGTTAACCAACAAGGAAATACAGAGACGCACTCACGCATATCAAATTATTACAATAGACGTATGAAGTTACCGACAAATTAAATATTATGATACAATGTAATATTATGATAAATGTAATGCAGTAGATTTTCCGTTTACAAAATGCTATGTATGAGATAATATTATGATGATACCAGATGATAAGTGAAACGTCTTGAGATTAATTAGATAATGCAGAAAATATCGTTTCATTCTGATACTTTTTTAATATTCTTGCTGTCGCCTGCCACAGTCCGAGCGGAATTAAAAGACTTTAAAGGAAACCTATACTCTTCCAGACTTTGCTCTATATCTGTGTATCATCCAAATCCGTTGAGCGGTTCTGGAGAAACCTTCTAACAATTATCCATCCTTAAAAACTTTTGCATTTTTAATACTCTTAATTAGATTCAAAGATATGTGTGAAGTCACGCAAAATAGGCGCTAGTCGTGGAGTGAAGGAAAATGGAGCCTATCATATGTCGAACCTCACCTTACCTTTAAAATACTCGTAGTTATCGATTTCGATAAAACTTCATAAGAACAATATCGTCGTGGTCTTCAAGCAGTAACTTACCGATAGAAAAATATTGTTCTTTTCACTGTAGAGTATTAAGTACTATAAAAAAGCTATTTTTAAATTTTTATACTTTGGTATTTGTTGTATTATTTTGTACGTTTACAGATGTATTAGAAATTCTACTGAAAACAATATTACAGAATGTGAAGAGTGGCTGTATGACGATCCAAACTCATTTGTGGCCGAAGTAAGTACCAAATAATATGCTGAATTTGTGTTTTAGGAAATGTTCCCCAAAAAAGACAAACCATACGGATAGAAATAAATTACCCAATAAATCGACACTATCGTTCCAGTCGGACAAACAGTTAAATATTTTAATTGTTGGAGACTAAAGTGATAAACGTATCTCTCAGTTTCAGCTCGCAAATCAAGAATGGAAACGAACGCTGGTGGGCACCGTGCACAGCTTTGGCTACATGGTCGGCTTGCTTGTCGTCGGACCTCTTTCAGATAGGTAATAGGTTTTAACAGTGGTGGAATCCGCAAAAGCACATTACGTATGACACTATTGACTGGTGCAGTAACACGACAACACAGAAGACAGGCGTAGAGTAGAAGTAATTTAGGAACTTGGTTCAGGAATATACGTGCCGGAGGCGTAATTCTATAAAAAATCCTCTCCCCGGAATGTCCTAAAAGGATGACAAGAAGGAAAGTATAAAAAGTTGAAATATATTTAGTACTTCTCCTTCTCTGGTCGGAAAAGACAACATATACTAACGTTCCATTATTTTTCTCAGGTTTGGAAGAAAGAATGCATTCATAATGACGGGAGTGCTCGGCGGAGTGTTCGGCGTGGCTCGTAGCTTCTCTCATTCATACTGGCTTTACATAGCGTTCGAGTTCTTAGAAGCTTTTATAGGCGACTGTTGTTCACCAGCATATATTTTGAGTAAGTCATTCTAAGTTTGGATTTCTAAAGAAGAATTTACCTTAAAAGTAATACATGTTATTTTTAATTCTTCTTTTTCAGTTACAGAAGTGGTATCAACGAAGCAAAGGTTAAAATTCATCTTGATGTGCACGATAGGTTATACTTTCGGAGGTTTTGCTACAAGTCTAGCTGCCTGGCTCGTGCCGTACTGGAGAACTTTACTACAAGTTCTATACACACCAGCTCTACTCTTCTTCACCTACAAATATCTTCTAGATGAAAGTCCTCGCTGGCTACTAATAAAGGGACATAAAGATAAAGCTGTAGAAATACTCGAGAAAGCGGCAAGGAAAAATAATCAAACACTTGATAAACTCTTTCTAGATAAACTTTCGTGTGAAAATAACGAGAATTCGAACTTTTTGAAGATTGTCAAAAGTACTTTCCAATCTAGAGTATTGTGTGGAAGATTTTTTGTTTGTTTAGTTTGGTGGACCACTTCGACTTTTGTTAATTACGGTCTTACTATTAACTCTGTATCTCTACAAGGTAATAAATACGTCAACTTCGCTCTGTTGTCCGTCGTAGACCTACCAGGATTATTTATAATAACATACATCCTGACTTACTGCAAACGAAAACTACCATTGATCTGTTGTTTCTTCGCGGCAGCAGTATTGTGTGTATCACAGCCATTTGTTCCATTAGGTATGTTGTGTAACTTTGTTTATCTTAATTCTGCTGCACTTCAAACAATTTATATTATCGCTAAAGCTATTTATCCTCGCTAAGAATGTTTATACGTGCTTTTTTCAGATTTACCCTGGTTATCTATCGTGTTCTTCATGGCCGGTAAACTAATGTCATCATTCTACTTCAACATAACGTATTTGTACACGTCCGAGTTATTTCCGACTTATACAAGAAATTCAATGCACGCGCTGTGCTCCTCATTGGGTCGAATCGGATCCATCATTTCTCCACAAACTCCTTTGTTGGTAAGTTTTGTTTTGTTCTTAAACACAGCTAGTATTTATAATGTGGCTCTTGTGGTAATATATCTATTATTTTACCTTTGCTGAGATATTGACAATGGATTCTCTATATATTTTTGACCACATGAGGTTGTCCTTTTCATCGGAAAAGGATGACACACTTTTTTTCTGGCCTCTTCAATGTTAATCAATGTATATTTTCAGATACAATACTGGTTCGGTCTACCGTCGCTGATCTTCGGCCTAGCGTCTCTCTTTGGCGGGTTTGTGACCTTCTTCGTGCCGGACATTGCAGACGACTCGCTTCCTGACACCATCAGCCAAGCTGAGGAACTTGGGAAGCCAAAGAAACCGCTTAGTATAAACTGCGCGAAACCTAATGTTACCGAATAGCATAGTGATATTTAATGTTGTAATAATTTATTTATTTATGTAGGGTTAAATTTCAATGATAATAGTATATAAAATTAAAAAGAAAAACTAAGACAAGAAAAGCTTTATTTCAAGTAAAGAGCCTAACTATGTTCATAATGTTAGTTCATACTTATTTTTCCTTACTTGAACAAATGGAGACATCAGTCATGTATCTCTCATCGATCTTATTGTCCCAAATGTGTCTGTAAAAAGACACTAAAAAGGCGTACTTAAAATAAAAGAAAGGGTTCTTTACCTGAGAAAACATAGAACTGGCAGAATATAACAGCTGTGGTAATAATTCGAGAAATATATAAATAATGTAGATATTTGCTAACAGCACACTTCGACACGCAAAATTGTAGCTTCTATTTCCGATATTCGCACCACGTGTGGATAATCAAGAAAGTTGGCCGACGACGACTCCGGCGGACGTGACGTCATGCCGACAACATGGCGGCCAACTTAAAAGAAACGATAATTCGACAAAATGGCGACGACATCGAAACATCGCCACTTGTTTATTGAGCTGATCACTGTTTGCTCATTTATCTACTGTTCTATTATTTTCAACTAGCGACCCGCCCCGGCTTCGCAGGGGTGCAAAACTGATACTACAATAAATACACTACAGAAAAACTGTGATATAACAATATACAATGATATAACAGCAATATTAACAACATTAGCACCCGTGCGAAGCCGGGGTGGGTCGCTGGTTATATATATTTATATATATATGAACCTTTCTTATGAATCACTCTATCTATTAAAAAAAACCGCATCAAAATCCGTTGTGTAGTTTTAAAGATTCAAGCATACATAGGGACAAACATAAAAAAGCGTTATTGTTTTATACTATGTAAGGATAAGGATAAGGATAAGGAATATAAATAAGTAAGAACTAGATAACTTATATTAGAAAACAAAGAGGTTCTATAGCTATGCTTCGTAGATTCATCAATCATTTAAATCTGTACAAAAGTTTGATCCGACTGTTATCACATCATGAGCATACGGCTTCAAGAGGGGCGCGGAGCCTACCATAAGCGGGTGATTAGGTCATAATCAACTACGCTGGCCCAGCGCGGCTTGGTACTGGACTGTTTATATTACACTACAAATAAAGTACTATGAATTATTGCTCGATTAAATTAAGCCAAGATATGCTCTTCAATTTTTAAATTTGAAAATAAATGGTTCCACGTTTCCGCTACAGTCAATATAGGTGGACCATTTTTACAAATATACATTTTGCATCTTTACCGTTCGTTAAATTATTCAAATCAACCAAATAAATAAAATAACCGATGTTTAAAGATTTTAACATCTTGCTTTAGATGATAAAAGTAATAAATATTCAGGGCGTTGATATTTTTTTGAGGAAAAAATTAAATATTCCAACGGCGTCAACTCAGCGCCTCTGCCGGTGGATTACTTAAATCTGAAGATTATCGCTTCCGCATCATTTGTTACGGGATCTACATCTTATCATCGCTGTAATGCCCATTTAAAGTCCATCCATCTGTTATGTGTTTATGTACTAAACACTTTCAATGCCACTCACCTGGTGAGTCTATTTACATGTACAAATGTAATTGCATTAAACGGGTTAAAAACATCTAAGAAAAAAGAGACATTAGACCTATTAGAGAGAACATTTTTGTGGTGCCTACTTAGTCTAAGAATCCTAAATTTATATAACTTTACAGCATTTTGTTTGCAAAAGAAGGTGAGTACGTTACGATTCAATTAATTTAATACTTCGCACTACTTGAGTTAATATTCTACACAAAACTGTTTTCTATATATACACCTAAAGCATTTCCCAATAACCGTACCACAGAAATGTTTCATATCCGTTGAGACACAAAAAAAAGTTCGATCTGTAAGGTTAGACGAAGGCAAGCCCCAAGACGACAAATTTAGTAGGAATGTCTGACGGAGTAACATAAAAGTGAATGCTTGACGCCCGCCTTTGCTCTATTTCGTTATCGACACAAGAGGCCATATGAAACACGTGACACCGCACAAGATGTAACACAAATAGATGCGGTAAGTAAATTAATGTGACAATATACTTTGCTTAGACGTATGTTTATATAGATTTTGTAGCGTAATTGTTTATTATCTCTGCATAAATGCTTATAACACGTTTGCGTGACCTTTTAACCTAATATCTTGGTGCATTTTAAGTAATATGAAATGTACTGATATTTAGTTTTAAGCGCTGCAAAGTGCGTGGTCTGTTACGCACGAGGCCACTATTTATTAGATACTAGCGACCCGCCCCGGTTTTGCAAGGTTGCAATGCTGATACTAAATACACTACAGAAAAACTGTGAACGTTGTATATAACAGCCATACTAATAATAATAGCACCTGTGCGTAGCCGGAGCGAGTCGCTAGTTATACACTTAAGCCTTCCCCTTCAATCATTCTATCTATTAAAAAAACGCATCCAAATCCGTTGCGTAGTTTTAAAGATTTAAGCATACAAAGGGATATAGGGACAGAGAAATCGACTTTGTTTTATACTATTGCAGATGTCTATGGGCAGCGGTCGCTTCGCTGTTCCAGCGAATCCAGGTGTCCGCTTGCTCGTTTGCCACATTATAATCTAAAAAAAAGTTTAAAAATGTCATTTGCCACATCTAGTATACTGTATTCGTAGCTGTGTTGAGCACATAGTGCGTCTTGAGCCAATCAAAGGGAATGTTTCGTGCGGCAGTATCGCGCCCCAGGCGAGACCTTACGACCTAGTCGCCGTCAACCACCGACGACCTTGCTGCCCTACAGGTTACATATATACATACAAAATACTTAGAAACTAACGTAACATCGGTCTAATGTAGCCCTTAGGTTATAGTTTTGAAGCAAGTCTGTCGATAGAGTTTTTAAATATAATCGAACCTTATGTGTCTCGCTTATAGAGGTTTCTCTCTAATTCGAGTTTCTCACTTAAGCAAATCGTCCTTCGGGACCATACAGTGAATCTTGCTTATAGAGGTTTCTCGCTAAAGCAGTACTCGCTTATTATGTTCGATTGTATTTTAATTATCGCTTGAACCAGTTCAAACTCAGTCAGTATAAATTGAATCAGAAACATGCAATAATAAATAGATTATCTCTGCCTTTTATGAACCTAAAACCTTTTATAGCTTTCCAAATAATAAATACAAAACAAAATTAATATGCGTGAAATGGTTAAAACGTTTTAAACAAGTCCACAGAACATTTAAAATAAACGCAACAAATACGTTCGTAATTGATTTTCCCGATGCAATGTTCGTACTTTTGAACGTATAAGCCATAATTTGAATTTCAATCATAGATTTCCTTTGGTGATGCGGCACGCTGCACGCTGCACGCTGCAGGCTCAAAGCACATGAAATGCAATGTTCTGTACGAATGTGCGCTCAAAACCCTCCCTGGGAAACGCTAACGAGTTTTTAACTACCCGTGTGACACATTGGGAAGGTAACAATATTTGACTATAAGTTTCTTGCTTTTATTACGGTTAAATTATAATACAAAATATTGACTTTTCACCTTCATTTTCTATTCATAAAAATTACACAGTTCCAAGCTGGCAAAATCCAACCTAATTCAATCGATTATTACCATGGTTTCAAACAAGGCCCTCGCTACCATATTATATGCAAAGTGTGCAATGAACACGGGCGCTATCCTTCAAGAGCGCCGAAGACAAGGCCCTAAAAAAATTGAGAATAAAAACAAAAAAAAATAAAAAGTTCAGTTCTTTGCCTTATTTCAAGCACCTACCTACCATCAAAAAAAATATAATTCAAAATGCTTAATGGGCACCAAAATTAACACAGAGGCGCTAGTAGGCCTAACGGTGCCTCTGGAACTAAATATTATTTAATTAATTTGTGTGAAAGAACAGTATCATTGTATTTGTATAAGTACTCACAAATTGAATTAAATAAATTTCCAGGCTTAATATAATATTTTTTTTTGTATCTCGCTAAAAATTCCGCGATATAAGGCAGCAGATGTTAAAGCTGCGTAGTGAAATTGAATTTCAAATCTTTGTTTTACATATGCATGAGAAAACATCCGTGCGATCAAAGCGATTGCTTACCGACCCACAGACATGTTTGTATTTTATTAAGCCTTGATAAAGGAAGCGGAATATGGAACATAACCTAATATTATAAAAATAATTACCTACTAAAACAAATACCTCTGGAAACTTTATTGTCACACTGATGGCCGTTTTACCAACAATCCTACACCTAACACTACTTTCATTTTCACCAACAGTTAAGTGTCCCTTTAGACAGCAAGGGATCCGTTAGATTTAGGGAGACCATTACGCAAAAAGACACCTATGTAAAACTACTTTAGGGGTTCGTTGGTGAGACGGGCAATTAAGTCTTTTATTACTAAGAGAGTCCTTAGTATGAGCAATCTACACTTCAAGTCTACTCGAGTGATCATCAAGTTACTCAATGAAGAAGTAACTATTTAGAACATAAAGATGTCTACGAAGTTGAAGTTAAAAAGAACAGGAATTGATCCATGTTATAACTATGATTTTAACCGTAATGAAAGTAATATTATACGGATTATTTCCGGAAATATAAATGAATCGCTGCACTAAAATTGCTAACAATCGAAGAGCAAAAGATATCTGCCGGATCGGGCGAGCTAGCAATTTTATTTCCAATACAAAAATCCTTTTTTATTCGTGTGACAAAAATGAGGGCGAACGATTCGTTCCCATTCCGAATGCAATTTCAGGGATAAAGCAGATTACACGACACAAAACTATTTTGGGGACAGACAACGGATGTATGACGTATAACACAGAGTTATACCATGAGATCCCATAGCAACAAAAAACATGTCTTCCCTCATTCTGTTTGAAAAAATTTCGACAACATATTATACCGGTGTTTAAGAATAAACTAAAAAGTAATAGAGGACACTGAACGCTTTGTCCTATGTATAACATTTTGCAAATCAACTTTTTTATATTTAGTTCGTGGAATATCCCCCCACAAAAGGCAACTTTGTTAATTCGGTTGGATATGACAACACTGCCAGTTGGGACCTTATCTTCTCTTTTTTCTGCTGTTAATTTGGGTGCCTATACGACATAATTACTGTAAGAAAACATCAATAAAGAGTTCAAAAATCAAAAGCTGCTTTGAAGTGATCCTTCGAGCAGGACCTGAGCAGGATGTCTTCAAATGGAAAACGAAAAATCTCTTCAAAAAAGTTGTTTTAGTTTCTGTTCTTTAAGAAGGTTTATTCCTATGTTTCATTTTACTTAATCTATTACGATATCATACTGGAAGTTACAAGTTTGACGTAGTTAGTTAGCAACACAACCTTTATCCCCAGCTTGATGTAATTTAAGATAGTGAGGCAGGCGGCCGGGTTCAGATGACTTCTATTAATTTTGGTTATGTTTACAGCTCAAGTTATACCATGGGTTAGTACTTATATCTCAGATTATAATCTGTTATATAATATTACGTCATAACACTATCGTATGTCTATATTATTAGACAAGATTATAGAAGCATGTAAATCTTATGGAAATTGTTTTCGTAAAGATCTACTAACTCGGGTATTGCAGATGTCCACGGGCTTCAATGATCACCTTGGTGTTCCCGTTGCCCTCGTTTCTTATAAAAAAAACCTTCTAAGTGGATGCATAACCCTTGTACCTGATTAGTATTTTATTCGAGTAGCAAGTATTTTAGTAATCAAACGTGTACAGACAGCGACATTTTAGTAGAGTAGCTTAGCAAATCCTTTGTTCGGATACTTGTTGCTTGCTACTCGAATGGTGTGAACAAGGCTTTAGTTACATTAGCCTAAGGTATATCTCATAAAAGTATTAGTGAAATATGCAAAAATATATATTAAAATTCCCGTAACCGTTGAGAATTATAATATAATTATAATATTTAGGTGTGCCAGGGTCCTGCCAAAAGGTAATCCGCCGCCCTTCCAGGGTACATATTATACATATTGAAAATCAGTAGAGATTAAAATCTCAAAGCGATATTAATAAGATTAATATAAAAGGTAAACGAGCACGTAACGTTGAAATTGTTCGAATCGAAATTTCAATAATTGAGAAGTAAAACGGAAATGGGTTTCCTTTTCACTGACTCATTTAATACCTCTTTGATTTTTCAATCAGAATTACATACCCAATTAGCACGGAACATTTATTAAGTAATTGAAATGAATAACTTTGTTTTCATTTAATTTATACAGGTTGATCATAAAAATAACGAAGTCTTAGGTTTAAAGGTTTCGACCCATGATGGGCTCCATTTTCCGCAACTCCACGACTAGCGCGTATTTTGCGTGAATACACATATCTTTGAATTTCTGCGCCGATATGTGCATGTTGCATCACGATGTTTTCCTTAGTCTAAGACTTACTAGTGGATCTTCTAGTAGATAATCATAACTCCTAGTAGATACTTCTAGGAATTAAATAATTAATTAATCAACTAAATTCTAGGTTAATAAACTTTTCTTTTGTTGAATATATTACGTATTTAAAATACATATTTCGTTTATTAGAAACAGTTCAAATGTGGTTTAACATTAGTTACAAACCGACAACAAAACAATGCCAAAAACCGCAAAACTTGAACCTGGGTAAAATATTCTATTTTGTTATAAAATTATTATTACTCGTATTTGGTAACCAAAACCACGATTGTAAACTTTCTAGATTCCATTATTTTAATACCAAAATTTCATCTATGACTTTATTTGTTCATCGTAATAAAAATAATCCATAACCAAACTATATTGAAGTCTTCAATTTTGGTATTTCAAAAGAATTCAATTCCGAAATAAAAATGTTTTTATTTTATTTTCCGAGGCCACAACACGCATAAGCCCGTCGTCCACACATGTCCGATACAGCAACCCCGCGATAAAGGATGAAGCTTTTTATTCAAATTTTCAACTGTGGAAATGTCCGTGCAACATTCACGACACTATTTACGATCACGCAAATATTGCAATTTCATATTCCCAAATGTATTGTGAGAATAAAATTGTGGGTTATTACGAAATCAACGGATGCACAAAAATATTCAAAGTTTTGTATTGGCAAGCTTTTCATTTCATACAATAGTCTTTAACATTTGGTAGAATTAACATTACTTTTTACCGACTTCCAAATAAGGAGGAGGTTCTCAATTCGTCTGTATGTTTTTTTACATACATAACCTCATTAACTATATTATAAATGCAAAAGTTTGTGTCACCAGTACGGCTTAACGGATCTCTGTTACAGAAATGTAGGATATAGTCAGGAACAACACATAGATTAATTACTGCGTTTTTTATTCCAAAGCCGGTATTAAGAGTACGCGTAACCATCGTGTATTCGTAGATGTATGAATGTAGATGAAGCGAGAGAGGTGTGTCAGGATCGTGCCAAATGGAGGTCCGTTGTCTCTGCCTACCCCTCTGGGTTACGGGCGTGAGTTGTGTTGTTGTATTTTTTTTCGCGCGGACGGAGTTCGTGGCGACACCTAGTTTTGTTTTAAAACAATTGTAATTTTTTTTTACAAAGGATAATAAAAACGGAATTGTTGAAATACTCAACCATCTCGAAGGCTTCATATCGGTGATTAAGAAGTTAAGGATTTGAAAGAATTCTCAGCTAGAAGTGTATGGAATTCCTCGGCAGCCTTCATTCACTCTCCCGGTCGCCTTTTAGTATTTCACAATTTTAATTAAACAAAATTTCCTCCCTCTTACATTCCATTGCGTTTGGAATCTCAACAACTTATTGATAGGATGAGAGACTCAAATAATTCACAGTCTTTTGATATTATAGAAATATTTAGCGAGTTATACGAAATATACCTACTCCTACTAGAAGGCAGCGAGGAGGCATAACATTTTTACCTTCTTAATGATATTAGACTTCTCCATTTTCTAGCTATTTGTAAGATTTTTTGTAAAATTAGATTTAAGTTATTCATCCTAATTCTTTTAAAAGGAATAACTTTACTTACTTCTTGAAAATAGACAACTAAAGCGCTATAAGTTTCCTTCTTTTTTCTTATTTTTATATATTTAAATAATTTTGTTCTCTTTACAGTATTAAAACTAACTTAATGAATAAAAACAAGGTCAAAACTATTTATTTTTTCTACTAATAGTAAAATAAATAGAGTTAGCCTCACCTTTGAGCTTAAACAAAACTTTCTTCATAATAAACTGGGTCAGTCTCTGGAGGTGAAAGTTTTTATTATATCCAACTAACTTATCATCCCTTTTCAGAGTTCCAGTAAATTATTTCTTATACATTACATTGTGACGAATAAAATAATATTACTTCTTACGACAGGCCCTTGAAATCCCTACAGAGGGCTTATGGTCAATAACGGTAAGTAAATGACATCAGTAAACCATATACTATTTAAAATATAAAAATCATGTTGTATTTTTGACCAAAAACTATTTTAATAGAATTGACATTATAATATTCTTTTCGTTACAATTATTCATAAATAGGATCATTTAAAACAATCCACGTCACCACAATATGTTGCTCTTTACTGTATTGTTTTAATTTCTGTATATTTTCGCGTGAAACCATTAAAATGGATCGTAAATCATTGGGATCCAGTGCCGCATTTGTATAAATAGGAAATTATTTTAGCTCTCCACGATGTGGTTGATACCAAAAATTCAGTAATGCATCTGTTACTGCTTTAATGTAAATTTATTTGGTCCGAATTGCAAGCGAGTCCGCTCAGTACGAAACTTTTAATGTGCTTTTGACGGCATATAAGAGGTATGATTTATTTGAACAACAGTAATGACTTACAACCAAATGTAGTAGCAAAATATGGGAGCTGTTGCCGAATTTGCAGCCGAACACAACTGATTTCAGGGCAACCAACTCTAAGCCTGATTTTTTTATACATTAAAAATTTGGTCCACCATCCTCTGGTAAGTCCAATTACATATCAAGTTTAAAATGAGTTAAATAAGCTAATCTAAATACGAAACTAGGAGTTTACAAGCTCTAAACATCTCAAAGTTATTAAGTCCCTCGAACCTCAAATGAAGTACAACTCACTAAATAAAGAAGAGTCGTCTTTGTATAGTTTATAAGTCATAAAACAATTTTTAAAGTATGTCAGAGCGGCATTCGGGAGTATCGTAAACTATGTACAGTCGCGCACTAAAGTCAAGGAGGGCGTCGATATACAAAAGAACGAAATGAACTGATAAAGCTCTCTATTTGAGCTTCACTTTATGTTGAACCGTAAAAAGTTTACGGTCTCAGGCAAACGCTGTATTGAGTGCTAGATAATAAAAAAACTATGTATAATTTAGAGAGTATGAATGACTGACACAGTAACGAAGCTTGTGGTAAAAGGTTACATTGAAAATGACGATCGAAACAGTTTAAAACATTACCAAATATAAGTACAAAACATTGTGTAAATAAGTATATAGTTAATATATAAAAACGGCTGCACTCACATAATTAAGATCCAGTAACAGTATCGACTAGTTTCGAGACTGTCGGAGGCTCTTCTTCAGGGATGAGTGGGACTTGTATTATCTCGCGATCGCAGCCCGTCGCGCAAGTGCAAGACGGGCATAAGAAGAGAAGCCCTGAAGAAGAGCCCCCGACAGTCTCGAAACTAGTCGGTACCGTTACCGGATCTTAATTACGTGAGTGCAGCCGTTTTTATTTACTAATAATAATGTCTCACAGAAGTTTAAACAGTGAAAAGGTATCATAGATAAGATACAAATTATAAATGTGATAAAAGCACGTACATAAATTTTACTCTCAGACCATTATTTATACTCGAATTCAAATTAAAAACACTATCTGTTCTCGCTGGCGGCCCTCAACTGACATAAATTGCATTGCAGATAAAATAGTAACGTTGTATAGATATGTGGGGACAGACGTACTTTTTTCGAGATTTAAAAGTACCAATAATAACCATAATAGGCATAATTTGAGCTATTTAATAAATGTTTCATTAAATATATAAAAATATTATAACCTCTCTCTAGCACAATTCCTAAGCTAATTTATGTAACAGCGCCATCTAGAGATTAGTGGCGAAAAGACTCGTGATAATATTGATCGCGAAAACATATAACGGATAAGAGCAAAGTGCTTTAAGTACGAGAAGTCAAATCCTGCATGAGTTAATTAAACTTCAAATATGATAAGAGTGAAAGTCATTAAGTTCTTGGTTGAGTTTTCTTCTACGTGAATATTAAATGATTTTATATTATGAACCTTCAACAATACAACAACAAAAACATAAAACTGTAAAGACCTTAACATTTTGTAGTCGTAAAATGTAATGCGTTCTACAAATCTTATTTTAAAACATAAATATAAAAGGAAGTGAAATTTAACGATTCTCAGAGATCATATCTCGATGTTACTTTACAGCCTTTAAAAAGGTTATAGAATTTATACAGCCTAGTCAAAACATAAAGCCTTCAAATGTACGAATTGAACTGAACGATCTGAACGAACTTTATGAATGACTAATTGTATTATCTGTCAAATTAAAATAACCCAAAATGTCACGAAACTGTTAATTTAAGAGCACGAGCATACCTATTCGATAACCTAAAAATTCCTTTCATGCAATCTTACCCCATGCCTTCATTAGACCGAGTTCGCGATAATAATGGTCTTCGCCGAAGCAAAATCACCGTTTTTTATCAATAATCGCGTAATCGTTTCTATCGCTAAAGTAAATCTATCGCGTCTAATGAAGCAGTAGGTTAAAAGAAGATTTTAGAGTAAATGTGTTAAGAATAGGAATTATTTTATTGCAACACTTTAACACATTGATTGTGAACAAAAAAGCTATTTGCATTTGTTACCTAGCTACAGATTTAGAACGTAGTCTGGAATAACACATAGGTTACTAAGTGGTTAAGCAATAATTGATAATAGGTGGCGCTAGTAGTAGTTTAAAATATAATAGTATTAATAAAAGGAAAAAGCACATTTAGATTAAATATTAACGTATTTTAGAACATCCAAAATTGTATAGAATTAAATATTTAAGTTATAATATTATTCTTGTTGAATGTTAAATGACGTACTGGCCACCAAGAGAGCACGAGATAAAAAAGCATATAGAAAACAAAAGAATGAATGAGAAAAAATGTAACACCAACGAAGCAACAGCAATTTATTTGTAATAATGTAATTTAGTGATAATTTGTAAATAATAATAAGTGTAAACAACGAAAGAAGATATAAAGAAGATATCAACAGATGGTACTAGTTTACTTTCAATCACTAAGTTAATTTAATTACGATCACGGAAGTCGCGGGAAATACCTAGTATTTAGTATAAAATCATTCTTCATCTATTCAATATAATAATGTATTGGAATGATATTGATAACCACTTGTATGCAAGGATATAATTATTTCCAAGCTCTTGATCCGGTCTGCGTATTCTTATGAGTAGTATTGACACACCCGAGGACCCTCGAAAAGGTCCACATTGTTTATGATATTTACATTTCCGCACATTATTGTTTCTTAAGTGCGAAAGTAAATATAATATTCACATATATAGAATGTTACAATGGACATAAGCAAGAAAATTATGAACATATCAATCAGATAAAAATACGAGACAGAAGTAAATTATTATAGCTCACAAGCGCACTCCTCATATGCCATTTTCTGTGTCGATATCGTTAGTCTATAGCAAGACCGACCGCTGCCAGCATCTCTCCCACCGAATAGACAGCATTGTATGACTATACGAAAAAAAATGTCACAGATTAAAATATTAAAAACAATTGAACACTTATCATAAAACAAAATTTACAGTGTAAAAATTTAAAAGCCTTAACACACTTCTGAAGTAGTTCTGCACGTATTAACGCGGTCCATTGAAATTCTTGCCTCGGGGTTGTAATGAATAGAGGAGGGAAAATAAGAGGGGATATTTTGCGTTGTTTTCTTTTCTCCCGAACAATGAGGCCTGATTGCAATACGAACACTGGCCCAGCGCCAAATTACATTCAAATGTATTACATTAAAAAGAAGTAAACTTACATTGGGAAATATGCAAGAGTTTTTGTTTTTCTTTTATGTGGCATATGGATTTACGGTTTTAGTACTATGAGCGTCTTGATAAGAATTTCCACGGCGCCCTGGGCGGTTACCCAGGCGCGTCGCACCTCGTCCACCCTGCCCATAAGTGCTGGGTGGTTGGGTTAGCAAAGAATAAAGAAGACACGAACTGTTTTGACAGCATCAGTGGAAACTCACGGTTAAGAAATTTAAAAACACTTTGAGCTCGCTCTACCGTAGCTGAATTTAAATGCGGTCTGTTGTCAGTTGTGCAGCTAACTTACGTTAGTTTCACACAAGGATGAATCAATTGTGCAGAGTATTAGAACAGAGCAGTACTGCTATGGTGGAAAAAGTACTGTTTCTAAAGTATTTACATTCAAACAATAGCAGTACTGCATCGTCTACTGTTCTGTTCATGTGAAACTAAACTAAGCAGACAGGGAACACTATTTGTGTTAGGTGTGAAGAGCTTTTGAGGTTTGAAACTTTCCTCATAACGTATCCAGCGGCTCTCGAAAGGCACGTGCTTAACAGTTTCTATTTTACTATTCCTAATGACATTAGTTGTCCGTGCAAAATATAACTCATTTTATTTATTCCTTTAAAGTCATTTCTTTGAATCAGAAGTTTGACCATGATAGGCTCCATTTTCCGCAAATCCAAGATTAGCGCGTATTTTGCGTGACTTCACACATATCTTTGAATATCTTCGCCGTTATGTGCAGGTTGCATCACGATGTTTTCCTTCACCGTAAGAGGGTCGGGTAAATATGTACATATGGAAATCGAAAAACACATTGGTACATGGCGGGATTCGAACTCGCGACCTGCAGTTTACAAGTCAAGAGGTTAACTCCTGCGCCACCGACGGTCCTTAGTTTGAAGATTAGAAAAAAAAGTATGCATTTTCTTTCAACAAAAGGCAGTAGTTTAAAATATAATATGAATTACAAAATACGAGTCAAATTATACAATGCTATCCAATGATTCGCTTTCAGTAATTTGAACTTCATTTATCATGAATTGAAATTCGTTAAATTATTGAAACGTTATTTTCAATCACGTTCAATAACTTACATGTTTAATGTAGATTTTAATGAAAATGTTGCGATTCAGTTGTTTTCTGAAGCTTTTAACATAAAGAGTTGGCACAAAATTAAATACAATTGTTATCTGTGAATTGTTTGAGCCAGCTACAGACGCAGTTGAACTGTACAGTTAAAACCGACGTGTGTAGGGAAAACTGTACAGTTTGACTGTGCAGTTCAACTTGACGCGTGTGCCTTAATTTTAAATGCACAGTTAAAAAACTGAACGTTTGTACCCGGCTTTAAAGTCAAGCGCCTAAAATCCTTGAGCAACTATGACTCTGTCAGACTTAGAACCTTTTTTTTTTTTTTTTTTTAAGAAAGGGGGGCAAACGAGCAGCGGGAACACCAAGGTGATCATCGACGCCCATGGACACCTGCAATACCAGAGGAACCACAGATGCGTTGCCGGCCTTTGAGGAGGTGATAAGCTCGCTTCTTGAAGGACCCTAAGTCGTAGCAGTTTGGAAATACCGCCGAGGACAGACCATTCCACAGTGCGGCTGTGCGAGGCAGAAAGTTGCGCGAAAACCGCACTGTAGAGGATTGCCAGCCATCGAGGTGGTGCGGATGGAAACTGGCGGTCTGTCGACTCGTCCGATGACGGAACTCGGCGGCAGGAATTGTTCCAAACAATTCTTCAGAGCACTCCCCGTGGTAGATGCGGTAAAATATGCAGAGGGAACTAACGTCCCTCCGCAAGGCCAGGGTGTCGAGCCGATCAGTAAGAGCTCGGTCGTTGACGATTCGAATCGCTCTACGTTGTATGCGGTCAAATGGAAGAAGCTGGTATTGGGGTGCTCCCGCCCAGAGATGCGAGCAGTACTCCATGTGGGGCCGAACATGCGCCTTATAGAGCTGAAGGCGGTGGCCCGGTTGGAAGTACTGCTTCGCTCTACTGAGCACACCTAGCTTTTTGGAGGCCAGCTTGGCCTTGTCTTCCAAATGACCGCGAAACTGAACGTCATTCGATATGTCAACGCCGAGAATACTGATACTGGCTGAGGCAACCAGGGGAGTGCCCTCGAAACGAAGATCAACGACAAAGGGCTTTTTCTTAGCGGTAATGGCGCATACTTGTGTCTTTTTGGGATTGAAGTTGACAAGATTTTGTCGACCCCAATCCGCGACTTCACCCAATAGGGTCTCCAGTCCAGACACAAGTTTGGTTCGGTTCTCATCGGCGGTAGCCTGAGAAACGTTGGCACGGGCCGTGTACAGTGCATCACCCGTGCTATCGTCTGCATAACAATGGATGTTGCTAATTTGCAGCATGTCATTGATATGCAGAAGAAACAGGGTGGGCGACAGTACACAGCCCTGTGGGACACCAGCGTTAATTGGTTTGGGGTCAGAGCATGCACCGTCGACAACGACCTTGATGCTCCGACCCTCCAAAAAGCTGGCGATCCAGGCGCAAAGTTTCTCAGGCAGCCCGTAGGAAGGCAACTTCGAAAGAAGTGCTTTGTGCCACACCCGATCAAAGGCCTTGGCCACGTCCAAACTAACTGCCAGGGCCTCCCCCTTGCCCTCGATTGCCTCCGACCATCGATGCGTGAGGTACGCTAGAAGGTCACCAGCTGAGCGACGTTGACGGAAACCGTACTGTCGGTCGCTAATCAGCTGGTGCTCTTCAAGGTACCTCATGAGTTGGCAATTGATGGTCGTTTCCATGATTTTCGAGAACAAGGTGGTAATGGCTATCGGCCTGTAGTTGGACGGGTCTGAACTATCGCCTTTCTTAGGGATCGGGTGTATTATGGCAGTCTTCCAAGATTTCGGGACAACGCCTACAGAATAGGAGAACCGGAACAAGCGCGTTAAAACCGGTGCCAACTCAGGAGCACAAGTCCTAAGCACGATGGGGGTAATCCCGTCGGGCCCACTCGACTTGTGAACATCCAGAGATTGCAGCGCTTTACGCACTGATCTCTGGATGAACTGGATTTCGGGCATACAGGTGTCGCCGCACGGGATTTTCGGCGGCGAGGCACCTTTGTCCTCCAGCGTCGAGTTGGACGCAAAAAGAGAGCCAAGAAGATCGGCCTTCTCTTTTGCGGTGTGGGCCAACGAGTCATCCCCCCTGCGCAAAGATGGTAATGACGGCTTACAGAAGTTCCCCTGGACAGCCTTGGCGAGAGACCAGAACGCACGAGTTCCCGAAGGAAGCCGTACCAGTCTCTCACCAATGCTGGCCACGTGTTCAGACTTTGCCTTGGCAATAACTCTTTTGAAAGACCTGGAGGCAGAGTTATACTTCTTTTTAAGCAGGCTGGTATTTACATCCCTAGCCGCCGACGCCTTAGCCCAGGCTCGGTAACAATCCTGCTTGTAGCGCGCAGCTAATTTGCAGGATTGACCATACCAGGGCCGAGAACTGCCCCCGATGGGCACAACAGAAGACGGAATAAAAAGCTCCATCCCCTGAAGCACCACATCGGCGACAGAATCGGCAACGGCATCGGGATCATCCAGCGAGAAGCAAACTCGCTCCCATGGGTAAGATGCAAAAAAAGACCGCATCTCATCCCAGTCTGCTGACCTATAGTGCCACACTCTGCGAAAGCCATTCGGTTTAAACCGTGGGCGACGCGAGATAGGCACCGTAGTCCGGATCAGGCAGTGGTCCGACGAGCCCAAGGGGGCGTCGACGGAAACCTTATAGCCGTCCGGATGTGAGGTCAGCAGAAGGTCTAACAGGGAAGGTGTATGATCTTCGACATCTGGGATTCGCGTGGGCGAGGTCACCAGCTGCGTCAGATCATATGACAAGGCAAAGTCGTGGACAGATCTCCCCGCGTGATCGGTGGTACGGGAGCCCAGCCAATCGGCGTGGTGGGCGTTGAAGTCGCCAAGTACCACGATTTCCGCGGAGGGGATCTGTGCCAGAACGGAATCTGTAGCCGTTTGGACTCGCTCCATGAGTCGGTCTATTTCGGCATTACCGCTATGGGACCTATATAGGCACGCGTAGACCCGCGGATGGACATCGCCATCTACGCGCAGCCACAGAAGAGATAGGTCCCTACCTTCAAGAAGGCTGAGGCGGCGGGCACAGATATCCTCTCTGACGTACACGCACACCCCTGCCCGGGGCAAAAAGGAGTGTTCCAATTTGTATTCAGGGCAGGAGAGATACGAGGTGTCCGCCGGAGAGGATATCTGCGTCTCAGTCAGAAACAGCAAGGCCGGCTTGGCCGTCCGGAGGTGATAGTGGACGGCCTCAAGGTTGGAATGGATCCCCCTGATATTGCAGAAGTCCACGTTGAGAGTGGCAGGGGGTGAAGAAGAAGTCTTGCGTCGTTTGCCCCGGCCAACATTAGCGAGCGGAATAGTGCCCCCCCCAGAATACGCAGGGCGGCCCGCGCGCTCACCCCCAGACTCCAAGCGGGAGTTCAGGCGTGAACGCGCGGAGGGGGATTCTCCACAACCGGTGGTTGTGGTACCCCCCTGGGGTACTCTCTCTTTCGATCCCACTGCCATGCTGTATTAAGGGGGGGGGGGTTTGGCCTCCGGCACCACACTCATCAGACGAAACACGGAATTGCTTCCATTTCACGTCTGTTTTCTGTGTGGTCGTGGTATTTCACCGGGCGAGCCGGCCAATTCGTGCGAAGATGTTAAAGCGGGCTCTACCACTGTTATAATTTCCTGAATTCCTAGTACTATTTGCGTACGTAGCTATAGTGGAAACACTAATGTTAGAAATGGCCGGCGTTCAATTAAAGTTGCAGCTCAATAGGGCGGGTTCATTATGGGAAAAGTTCCAACACTTGATTGCCCCTCACCTAACTCAAACAGCTGAGCTGCCGATGCCTTTGCTCTGATCGATGTTCGCTACCTCGCGTTTAGTTCAACACGAAATAAATTACAAACAGCGGTACTATATTTTTATAATTGGATATTAAATCTTTGAATTTAAATATTCCTAGATTTAATGGATCGTGATAAAAATTAGCAAAGTTATAGAAGAGTATGGAATAACACATAGCAAAATTACGAGCAATATTTAGTCAACAACATTTTCTTTCCGTGTAACATTTTGGCAATAATATTCATTCAAATCTGTTTCAGTTATCCGTACAAGCTTTTGACGTAAGACTTCTTACCTTTAAATTTTATTATCTGTATCCAACAAGTACGAATAGTACTAGCACATTGTACCTTGATTCGGAAAACCAATTAAAAACTTTGCTCCAACGTATCCTAAGGCCGCAAACTCTAGTGTATTGCCACTTTCACTTTACGTGTTAAGTATGCACTTTAATCTCCCCGGACTGCGCAATCAAAGCCACCTCAATCTGCACCGTAAATACATTTCACCTGGGATATGCCGTTCGACGTGGTGTACATTTCTATTACATGCCAACACTTATGAACCTTATCGTAATGTACTAGTGCTTAAAATACATTGACATTCTCATAATGCACCCTCATAAAGTTGTCGCGTTTGATGCGAAATTATACATACCTTGAAGAATAAAATTATACAGTATCTATTTATTATTTCTAAATAATTCTTTGAAATAAGCACATCTGCCTATCTGTCCGTGTATCCAATATGTTTGAAGTTTTCCAACTTTTCATTAGTAACAAATCTCTTTAGAGAAGTCTAGATTAGTTTGATTGTTGGTTTTCATGTGGTTAAGTAAAGTAACCAATACATTTTATCTTCTATTAAAGGAATACAAAGAGTAAAGCTTGTTCCTTAGACTTTGTGTAAAACTAACAGCAGCATAAATTAGGAAGCTGGCTCGAAGCCAGTGTTACGTTGAAAATAGAGCTTATTTAAGACAAAGAAAAAACAAAATAAACTCCATCCCGTGACAATTCACTGCCGAAACAATTTTGAAGGCATTTATATTCTGTTGCATTGTGTTCTTTAAAGTTTAAAATCTCTACAGATTAATTCTACAAAAAAAACATGAACACTACGTATTTCTGAATCCATAAGATAAAACTGAAGTTTACAAACTTGTGTTGTAATCTCGCATTTAACCAAACAAGTCATAGCAGTACTTAACAGAAGATACAAGCATTTAATTTGAAACATTCCACCTTTTAGTTGATGGAATTCAACGCACTTGATTGTACAAAAGGGTAGAAGCGATAGTCCTTTCATTTTTAGCTGCCGTAACGTCGGTTTTACTCCAGCTATCAGACGGTATTCAAAGGACGTTAATAAAAACGATCATTAAGACCCGATAACGGGAATGCTTTTGCTTACACTCTTGTCATTACCGTGAATAAAAATCCCTGGCATAGTGCTATATAAAACTTCAAACGTTGAAAGAATGAGATTTACTTAATTTAATTAAGTAAGAAATTACTGTCGGAATATAATTGACTACTTCTTTCGATTCTCTATTCTACTTCATAATCAAAACTATCTATAAAATAATAAAAATATTGGTTACTATTAAGTAAGCGGTGGTAAGTAGAAGCATAGTCATTTAAGTTAGCTGGCGAGCGTCCGGGTTCATTATGAGAAAAGTTCATAGCTCTACAAGAGCTTTGCCAACCGTCTTACCATACCCCATTGCAAACATAAAAATGTATAATTATAGTTACTAAGACATTAGCTACATTCAAACTGTATATTTTTTATTTTATATTTACAAAATACGAACAAACTTTGGATACAAAGTAAGAATAGATTCTATTTGAAGTAATCTTTATTGCACATTCTGTTTTTACTGTAACTAAGTGTTGGTTCGACACTAAGAATGTCCCAGAATAGTTTTAGTAAGAGGATTCAACACTTAGGCACTGCGTAAGTCATCATTAAAAGACCTAGAGTAGATACGGCACTGTGTTATTGGTTTATTTGTACCTTTTAACTTTTTTTTAAGTTATCAAAGGACGAAACAACCTGCAGATGGCGCGACCGATGTTAATATTTCCGAAAACAAAATCGTCAATTTGTAATTCAATGAAAGGGCTCGAACACCTGATTTCACAACAGATTTTATTAAAATACGCTACACGAACTTTTGTTAAGGAATATAATAAAGTTTATTTATGTAGATTAAAATATGACCAAAGTTACCAGGAGTGCATAAATCCTTCTTCCTTATCCTGGCTTAATCCAAAGCGAAAACAAAAAGTATGTACTTGTATGAAAAACAAATTATTATGATACATGGATAAAGAATTTGTTAGTTTTTATAATTCGTGGAATATTTTGTAGTTGTACAAAATATGAAATTACTCCCCTGGGCGTAATTAAATGCGCCATGTTTCTTACAAATGAAAAAGTTTTCCGCTCTCTGATGTTTTTGTTTGCTTTATCATTTTCGGACACGTATGCAGATATTATGTAATTTGGATATTAATATTAAATGCATTAATGATTTAGGTAATGCAGTCGGGTTAATTGTTAAACCTATTCGTATTTTTAATCAAGTTCCAATAAGAGAAGGTTCTCAATTCTTCTGTATGTTTTTGTTAGCTTATATCTCGGCTTCTGGTGGTTTGATTTTCAAAATTATTTTTTCATTAGAAAGATCGACCATGTCATTTGGTCATTTTTATGTCGTATACTTTTGATGTCTTTCTTATGTTTTTCACTCCAAATTAACTGAATTAATTACCTATTATTTGTTATTAATATATCTTTTCATTTAATAATTTATTGATTATCGTAAAGCAATATTCAGATTCAGGTTAACGTTAGATAAATGTGTGTAAGTTGCATTTTAGTGCACTTGGGGGGCGAAAAATGCAATTTGCGTTCGTCGCCGCTCGTGCTGTATGCTTTTTAATCCAAATTTATAGCAGCAACAGCTTGGTGTGAGAATTTTTGGCAAAGTTTGCAACATTTTTGTAATTTATACGTAAAATATTTTTGATTTTTATCTCAATAGGTTATTGACTTAACGAGATAATTAGGAATTACTCATTACTCTATCTTCGTCATATAGACAAGATTTGATAATAGTCTAACGACCAAATTTTTTATTCCCACTCAAATATTTAAGAGCTTCTCTACGTTGTATACGCTTAAACTGCAAATTCTACGGCGATCTCGTTTAGTTCGACGGCACTTAGATTTTAAGCTACGCTCAAATTTAAGTGGGGTTTAAACATTAGAGTTTTAAGAGAAATAACCATTCTTGGGTCTACCAAGATAGAAACAAATTGTATTACACAATAGAATTTATGTTTTGTATTATTTCTAGAAAACTTACCTGGGGGTTACCCATTGTACTTTTCGTTTGGCGATATCCCTGATGGAATCGACAAAAATGTATAAAACTGACATTGACATTCGATAAGTCATGTGCTTGTCACCTGTGAGATATCGAACGTCGTTGTTGTCACCCCCCAAGGGGGCTACCCGAGGTACATTCCCTACGAAGCGATTCTATAGCGAACGTCAAAAATGTTTGAAATTGACAATGACGTTTGATATTTCACACGCGACAAGCACATGACTTATCGAAAGTCAATATCAGTTTCATACAATTTAGTCGATTCCATCAGCGATATCGCCGGTCGAAAAGTACTCTGGGTAGTCCCGCAGTACAAACATTTTTGACGTTCGCTATAGAATCGCTTCGTAGCGATACTTTGAGTAAACCCCCAGTTGTTTACATTATTCTAAGATCAATAGCTTTGTATTAGTTTGTATAAGTTCTGTGTGAGTCTGTAACACAATTCCTTGCTATTCAACGCTCGCTCCAACCTCGCCGATGCGGAAGCAAAACACAAAGCGCACAACCACTATTGTTGTAAGTCTTTTTAAAAGCATACGCCCATTCCCATATTCCAGTCATACAAATATGTTGGAAAATGCCTTTAGTAGGAATTCTCGGATATCTTTATGATAATTGAAATGTATGCACACATTATTTTTAACCGACTTCCAACAGGAGATTTATAAAACTTTATTCTTACAGAATCATGTAAACATTTGAATAAAACAATGATTTTATGTTGTTAAATATTACTTAACATTGGTAGAACCCGTTTTAACATCTTCTCACGAATTGGCCGGTTCACCCGATGAAATACCACGACCATACAGAAGACAGGCGTGAAATGGAAGCAATTCTGCGTTTCGTCTGACAAGTGCGGTGCCGTAGGCCTCATTTTAATCCACTTTCCCTTCCTATCCTTTTCTTATAAAGAAATGATGGGAAGGTGAAGTGGATTTTCCGGGGGAAGGGACGTATAGGATAAAGAATTATCCTTTTGCTGTAGGTCCCCTCCTCCGAAGATTAAGGGTAGGCAACGCATCTGCAAGTGCATATGTCTATGGGCAGCGGTCGCTTCGCTATTTCAGCGAATCCAGGTGACCGCTGGCTCGTTTGCCACTTTATAATGTGAAAAAAAACTTAAGTTACTCTTTTTAATCAAAAATAACATTAAACTAAGGTAAAGGTACCAATAATTGATACTATAGTGGCGGAAAAGCGCTATTTTCTTCGTCACTTTTAATCCGTTGCTAGTAGAAACTTTTGTAAAAGTTACTAATATTAACCAGTCCTTCAAGCAACTTATAATATACCTCAAATTATTTTAATTCATCTTTTAATAATTTTTATGATTTATTTTCCAAACCTCTAAAAATGTAGTAGTAATTGATAGGCGTCTTTTTGTTTGCAGTAGTAATTGACAAGGCAAAATCGATACAGTGGCCCAGTAATTGATAAGGCGATTGCTCTTATTTTAACCAACTTAATATTGTTATATTAAGAAAGATTGAAGGCCAATAGATATTATATTTCAATACATAGTAAACATAAGTATGCTTGTGATAAAATATTATACAAAACATAAATTTGTTCAAAACAAATCTTCATATTGGTAAATATAATATAGGCAAAAAATGTTTTATATAGCGGGAGCGCTCCATAGTATTTTGATAGCATGCAACTAGTAAGGGGTATCAATTACTAGAAAACGACCAATTTTGGTTCTAGTAATTGATAATCGTTATAACTAAATAAATAATTCAAAAATCGATTAGAAAATTAGACAATAGAGAGTACGTCTATAACAAAATGTAGTTCTGGTAATATTTTTCGATTCAAAAGTGATGGTTCCATGCTAAACCCTCGCTAAGCGATACGCTCTCTTAACAAAACACGTAAGAAAAGTGACAAACCAGGAGCGCGCACTGCCGTATAATGCAATAATATTAATAAATAAGTATTATGAATAGAAATCACTGATTTTGATTTTAAATACAAATTACAGATAGTTTTATTATAACTTTATGTATAAATAGCATGAATAAAATTAACAGATATTTTATTATAAGATGTCAAACTCCAAATTATCAATTACTGGGTCACTATCAATTACTGGTACCTTTACCTTAGTGTATCTAGCGATGATGAAAATAGGTAAATGTGTCACAAAATCCCGCGTGAAGACTCTAAAATATGCCAATTGGTACGTTTTGTGTTTGGTCAGTGATGTTCATGATATATTCAAAAGTATAACAATTACAGTGACGATAACGTTATTTTTACGGGCGAGATACTATTGAATTACAATGCTAATTATAAAATTAAAAAAGAAACGAAACATGAATTGCTCCTAAGTCCTAACACAAGATTGTAACAAATAAAGTGATTTTTGTCCAGGAAGCAATCCGCGTTATCCCGAAAAAAATGTGCTCCTTAATTGTACGGCCTCAATTGTACCGCGACGATAAAATGTTTTGTATCGGAAATTGGATTGCTGGCCTCTGAGACCCGGACCTTGCCTCTACCTAACCTCAATCTGCATTATCAACCCGCCTTGTCTTATGCGGTCCGGCAGAATACAGAAACGAATTTACTTATCTTTTGTACAATATTTGCATATTGATATCATATTTATTTTATTGTTATAAGTATTTTAATTTTGATTATTAGTCTTAGAACTTGAATGGTTTAATTATTTTTAATAGTTTTGATAATGTTACTAAGAAGTAGTTGTTAATATTAAGCAACGTAACCTATTCAATCACACTCAGAGTCGATTAATAACCAATCACTTTGTTTAGAATCCTCCTGTAACATAAATCCCTTAAAATCATGTTAGTTTTATGCCATATTTGCTATTGCATTGCTGACTGACTGGTTAGATACAATGAAAACAATTGGCGTCGGTGAGCCATTAGTATCCGGGTATGCCGGTCACGTACCGGCTCATGACCGGCTACCACCGGGTATGCGGTCATATTGAATTCTCATCGCACCGACAACCGCCGACGATTACACATCACTATCGGCTATAGTCATAAACACGGTATACCAAACTTTCAGTAAAACTCCAAATCCTTGCGTTTAACTAGTAAGAAGGTTAACTAACTAGGGTGGCATAATGACCCGAAGTGGTTCTTGGCCTCCTACAAAAAATCTCTCCATACTTGGCAATCCCGCGCCATCCCGACCCAATCGCGGACGTAGAGTTCTCTTAGGTCTTTGTCAACCTCATCAAACCAGCGATACCTGGGACTGCTAATCCGGCGCCGACCACTCGGCCGTCCCGAAGAATGCTATTGATGTTAGTTAGGCTAGTCATCAATAGCTCACAAAGAAGAGATGTTTAAAAATCAGTTGCAGTTATATTTGCTCAAACTAAGGTATCTGTAGGCTGTATGTTGGATAGGATTTATAGTAAAAATGTTTTAAATTATGTACGTTTGTAATTTTCTCGATGTAATAGTGCCCCAGTGGAACTGTCGAAGACAAAAAACTATTTAGAAACTTTCCAATTGTTCAACACACGGTCGCTTGGAAGCTAATGCATTGCAAATTGAAAACGGTTTTAAAGAAAATTTAAATACGAAATGAAATGCAAATGAATCCTTCTGCATCCCAAAGGAGCTTTTAATATTTTATTATCATTGCCTTAACAGATTAACTTGAGCTTTAAACAAAACTTTTTCATATTGATATACATCTCACTCTGTCACTAATATATTGGCTACCAACGGTACCAATCTTGACATAATATTTAATACAACGTAAAATTAAAATTCGGATCCTTTTGGGATACCACGACATGTTAGGGACATACTAATAAAGTTTTACCAATGTTATTATAACAAAACTTTGTTAAGACATTAGCCCAAAACACTTATGGAATACGATTGCAAAAAGTGATACAGCCGGAAGTAATGAGTATATTTTTTTGCTTACAATATGTGAAACAATTTGTTAGCTCTGATTGTTCCTTTTCAGAAATAAATTAATGTATCAAAGCAAGAAATCTTATTATAAGTATCGCACTTAACGCGATCTTGTTGGCATGTTTATTTTTCGCTTTTAAAATATATTTTTTTCTTAGTCAACAAGTTTTTACATTTAATTCATTCGTTTTGCATGTGAAATGAAGCGAGCTTAATTGCGTTGGCAATTAGACATGGCAAGTAGAATGGAACTCCATTATTCATTAGTGTCATTAGAAGAACTTCGTAACTTTAGTCGAATTAAACAACTTTACACTTTTGCGTAATATGCGTAAGACGAAAATGACTGATAAATCAATTTAGGGTCAGAAAGCTAATGTGCAATCCCGCACTACGGGATCCCGCAACATTTTACTGAAGTCGCGTCTATAAGCTTCAACTGAAAAATTATTCAAAATCATGGCTTTAATATACTCAACCTGTTTTAGGAAGGATTATCCTTAAAATCTATTGTTTTTATCTAAATTGCACACACTGAGTCGGTTTCGCGGCACTATGCGCATTGCGATTTTTTTTTCAATTTTTATTCTGATAGAGTGAAAAGAAAGTATTTGATTTTATTGAAAGTAAGGCTATTTATTTACCCAACAAATATAGTGGCTACAAAAGTATTTTCGCTGGCTGCATATAGTTTTGGTCATATGACCACAAGATACTGCGGAATCCCGGAGTACGGGATTGGAAACCCTAGCTGACACCATAGAAAGGGTTTAGTACATTAAGATAATGCGTTTGTAATAATTCCTGTCAAATAAAATTAAAATGTAATTTCCTTGTAAAACTTTGTATCCACAATACTTAAGCTTCTAGATGTGGCATCGTCGTGGGACGTTCTGTACACGGTAATGATAGTATTTTTCTTTGTTTGTTCCGCTTAATGAATTCCAGCGCGGTCTCAGGTGTTGCGGCGAGAGCAAACTACATAATTTTAATTAGCTTGCACTTATTTTATGTTCTTCGTCTTTCTACTTTCTAATTACGTAAGGCATCGTAGAAAAAGAATTAACTATACGGTGCATGTTTATAAATTACATTTTATTTTAATAAAGTGTTAGCAATTAAAATAATAAACATAAATTAAAAATCTTAAACTAAAATTTTAGTAACATTTTAATCGTGGAAGTCAAATATCATATTGTATTTACAAAACAATTTGCTGTGCCCCCTCATGCGGGGGGCATTTATCTATTTTCCTACGGCTTTATTACACCGAAGCAAAAAAACGCCTTACACCGAAGTAAATTCTCCGTTTTTGTCGCGAACTTTGTCTAATGAAGCCATTTCTGTAATATGTTCATGTTTGCTGACGAACACCTAACACAATAATATTGTACCACAAATTATAAGTAATCTGTTTATCGTGCCAATAGATGTAGTTGGTAATTTCAGTCGTCTTATTAATTCTGAATATTAAATTCCTGATTTAATTTCCTGTGATATTCACTTTAATTCTGGCAGCTTGTTTGTTCTCGAAAGTATAAAGCAAAAGGAAACGAACAACAAGAGCTAATTAAAAATGCGCATCATTTATTTGTATTCGCTCCGCCCATGCGCGCTCCAATTATTTGGAGCGAAAAATTCCAACGAAAAATATTGGAGCCACAAAATGTGTCGTGTTATGTTAAGCGATGCATTTATTTAAAAAATTTAGTCCATTCGTTGAACATAAAATATAGAAAAATAAATATTAAAAGTACAATTTATTTCTATATCTATTTCAATTTTCTATTTATTTTATTTTAAGTACCAATGACCAATTGGGGAATGTTAAACGGATTCGAATTCTAACATCCTATTATTGTATACTGTACTCTAGCGTCCAATGTTTTTATTACAGTTATAAACAAATTATTACCAATCAGAATTTCACAGATTTAATTTACTTTGAAATAAAAGAGAAACTTTGATTATAAAAAGCAAACTCATTGAAGGAAGTAATGGTTAGTTAAGCACAAGAATTCCTTCAAAGAATTCTTTACTCGGGACTTTGATCTGAAGTATCAGTGAATTGTTCGAATGGAATTAACATATCGAGTGCCGGATACTCGCAGATTTCTTACCCCCAATTCACACTAGCTCTTTTTCAACGCACGCTAAAAAAACGTTGAGTTGAGATAGAACAAATACATTTCCATGTCTCTCTTCAAACGGAGGCGCTTTTATATTTTTATCGCGCAGCGTTGGATGAATAAAACTAGAGCATTTTTTTTTATATTATAAAGTAGCAAACGAGCAAGCGGCCACCAGGATACGCTGAAATAGCGGAGCGAACGCTGCCCATAGACATCTGCAGTTGCAGATGCGTTGCCTACTCTTAATCTTCGGAGGAGGAAACACACAGCAAGAGAAAAATTCCTCTCCTTATGTGTCCCCTCCCCCGGAAAATCCACTTTTCGGCACCATACTCATCAAACGAAACACGGAATTGCTCCCATGTCTTCAGTGTGGTCGTGGTATTTCACCGGGCGAGCCGGCCAATTCGTACGAAGATCTTAAAGCGGGCTCTACCACTGTAAAATTACAGCGATATTGTCAGCAAGGGCGTTAAAAGCACAACCGCCGACGTTAAAAAAGCGTCCGTGTGCATACAGGCTTATATACTAATAATTTAATGCACAAAAGATTGCGGATTAAAAAAAAAACAGGAGTTTATACAAAGAATGTTCTGTTCTTTTCATGTAATATATTTTGAAGTTCTTAAACCTTAAATAAATACGTAATGAATTATTTAACTTAAAGTAACATCTTACAAGCTAGGAAGTTATCCCACTTGACTTAGGTTATCTGTACTTTATTTCGTGAAGAAATGCATCAATAACTTTCTTAAATGACTAATATTTTTGTAAACTAAAATAAAGCGGTTAAAAAATCACTCTTAGCTTCGGTGATATTACCGACTACTTTCGAAACCTCGGGGGCTCGTCTTAGGATATGAGTGGGACTTAATTTAAATTTATAAAGGTGTCTCACGAAAGTTTGTTGTTCATTTAAATTATTTTCTTTTATCTATGGAGCGCACCTTTAGGTCATTTATCCAGACGTTGATAGCTCGTATGAACCCTAATTGCTTTCTAATTGATCTGTTTAATTCAATGTCTAATTGCTGACGCAATTAAGAACGCGTCATTTAGCATGCGCAATTTTTATGCAAAAAGTTTGTGAAAGAATTCTTTGTCTTTTGTATTTAATAATTTAATAGTAAGAATTATAATAGCTAATATCTGAGCTCTTGATAACTATCGTTCGTATATTTAATTGTATTTTATACAATAACTAACTGTCCGTAATCCTTCTATATAGGTAGTATGTTATTCCAGGCTGTGTTCTACGTCTATATCAAATATCACCAAGATCTGTTAAGTTTCGGAGATGCCTGTAAACAAACATATATTCATCAGTCGTAACTTTTGCATTTATAATATTACTGTTAAATATTTATGTCATAAAATGATGAGAAACAGATCATACTTAGTCATTTTAAATTTGATGATGTTAAGAAAACCAAGCATCGTCTTAACGTAACCCGCTGAGCGCGGCGATGCGGCGACAGCGGTAGTGATCAGAAATCCGAGACGAAGCAGTGCGGCGGATGTGTTGGTGAGATATTCCCATCACGTTTGATTTCGGTCCCAATCGGGATGTCGCCAATATTGAATCCTCCCGTCCCCCGCACCGCACCTCGCACCGCGCTCGCCCCACCGCACCCGAGCCTCGTTCACACCGCAACTGACGTCTTGACACTCGAATACATCTTAAGTAAATGTTATTAATACGAATTTTGCCTTTTCCAAGCGATATATCTTTAACTAGCGGGCGCCCGCGACTTCGTCCGCGTGAAACCTTATTAAATAAATGGAATAAGTAAGTAATACAAACCCGTATGCAAAATTTCCACACTCTAGGACTCATATCTACGCCGTGAAAAATATTTTTAGATTCGCATTTTGACCCCACTTTTTCCCCCCAAAGGAGAAATTTATAAAGTTGCAAAGTTTTTTTATTCGTTCTAAGGACAATTCATTACAATTCTTACAAAGATTTTTTCGCGTTGGTCTACACCAACTTTGGACACTCATTTCGAACCCTTAGCGGTTGAATTTCGAAATATTCTTTCTCAGTGCACTCCAACGTAGTAACAGAAATCCCTATGTAAAATTTTAAGTCTACAGGACTCTTGCGATCTGACAAATATTTTGAAATTCGAATTTTGACCCTTCCTTTTTGCCCCCTTAAATAAAAATTTGTAAAAATCTTTAATTACAAACTTATTTATTCATGCTAAAGACCACTTATTTCAATTTTCATACAATTCTGACAAAGGAATCACATTGATCCATACAAACTTTGGACCTTTAATTCGGACCCTTAGGAATTTCGTAAAATCATTTCTCAGTGCACTTCAACATGTTTACTTGAAACCCTATGTCAAATTTCAAGTCTCTAGGAATCGTATCTACGCTGTGCAAAGTATTTTTGAAATTTGATCTTTGACCCCCTTTTTTGCCCCAATGTAAAAATTTGCAAATTTATTGAATGGCAAAGTTGTTTATTCGTGCTGAAGAGCTCTCCTTCCAATTTTCATACAATTCTGACAAAGGAATCTGCTCGCTCCCTAGCAACTTTGAAGTTTGCCCCCCGTTTTTGCCCCCAAAAGTAAAAAAATGGAAATTTCTTAAATGGCAAAAGTATTTATTCGTGCTGAAGAGCTCTCATTCCAATTTTCACGGAATTCTGACAAAGGGTTCACGTTGCTCCATACAAACTTTGAACCCCCATTTCGGACCCTTAGGGGTTGAATTTCGTAAAATCCTTTCGCAGTACACTTCTGCGTATTGACAGAAACCGCTATGCAAAATTTCAAGTTTCTAGGACTCGTACCTACGCTGCGAGATGTTTTTTAAAAATTCGTACTTTGACCCCCCTTTTTTGCCCCCCAAAATAAAAAATTGTAAAACTCTTAAATGACAAACTTATTTATTCATGGTAAAGACCATTCATTCCAATTTTCATGCTATTCTGACAATGGAATCACTTTTCTCCATACAAACTTTGAACCCCCATTTCGGACCCTTAGGGGTTGAATTTCGAAAAAATCTTTGCTTTACTCACGCCTACGTCATAACACCCACCTGCATGCCAAATTTCAGCCAGATCCATCCAGTGGTTTAGGCTGTGCGTTGATATCTATCTATGTCAGTCAGTCATGTTAGAGTTTTATATATATAGATTTAACTTCATTGCAGGCTTATACTGAATCCGTTACACTATCATAGCATTTATTAACTCGTATCATAATTTACTTAAATATTTTTTTAACATTTTCATTTTCATTAAAGTTTACTTCATTTTTATAGAATTAAAAACAACAACCAAAAAATACCTAAAACATCTTTACTAGCAATCAACTTGAAATACTCCACAATTCAAACAAAGCAAAGTATAAGTCAAAAAATTGTAACGAAATCAGATCTTGTATCCGACCAGAGGAGTCCAGTATCAGCAATTTGGCAATACTAACGAACACAGCGGATACTGGATACCCAATCAGGCGGCTGTCAGCTGTCCAGCTGACTCCATATAAAAGTTGCCTTTCTTTTACTCGCTACCAAATTGCTTTGTGTGCTTGCAAATGTTCTTGAAGCGACTGAATTTTACATCCAAGTTTTACTAAATCGTCAAAGTTAAGTTGTGATTTTTAAATTTATTAATTATTCATTCTTTATCTTTTTTCTAACTATTATCTATATTTGCGTAAATAGTCAAGTATGGACCGTTTTACATAGGGCTCCCACTTCTCTGGATAAAAATATTTGTTTTTCACCGCTGGTACTGTTTCCGGTTATAAATTGACAGCCCTGGTTGTTGCCTTAAAATAAAAAAGAAAGATATCATGGAACGGAAGTGATGCGTTGATTTGTAGTAATCAAAGCGGACAATCAAAAGGAATCGTAGTTTATCTCGAGGTTATTCGGGGCACGTCCGCGACGGGCCACAGATATTGAAATCCTTTCCCTCTGTCAGAACTTGTGTATTGTCTGAAAACAATAGAAAACTTTGACTTAATGATTAGAAGTATCGGTTAGTTCAAGATTATTAAATTAAAGTTAATAATTAAAAGTTTTAATATACTGACCGACTAGGTAAAAAAAGCTTCAAGAAATAGGTATTATAATTTGTAGAAAGAGTTGAAGAAGAAAAACTTGAGTACTTTGAAAATAGTAATTTGAAAGTTGCGGTGCAACAGTTCGCAACATGAAGCGAATTGTGGTACAAACTTTTAAAACAGGTTTAATCTCTTAAAAGCCTCTTTTGTGGAGCACGAACCTTTTTAGGCCGTTCTTAAGCAGAATTACTGTCAAAATTTCCTAGTAGAGCCCGGGTATTACCAGCATGTTTTCGTCTTAACTCCTATTTCTTTTTACTGTTATATTATACCCGTAACTAAGTAGTTTTGAGATATTTATTCTTAAGTACATATAAATATATTTCCGAACCAATACGACTTAGGGTCCTTCAAGAAGCGAGCCTACCTCTTTTTAAAAGGCCGGCAACGCATTTGCGGTTCCTCTGGTGTTGCAAATGTCCATGGGCGACGTTGACCACATCGGTGTTAACGCCGCTCGTTTGCCCCCCTCTCCTATAAAAAAAAAATATATTCATTAAGAATAGGACCAAAATTTTCGTACTTTTAGCTTATAGTTTAAAATTTCTAGAAATCGGTGTCAGGTCTTCGTATGTTTTCTTGAATAAGACTTTATCTTACTGAAGTTACTACACCAAGAGCAATAGAAATAGACAAACTGCAACGATTATTTTAATAGCTGTTAAGTTAACCTTTGTGTTTACATTACACTTTAATTTAACTTAAAAATAAATAGTATTTTCGAGGCAGCCATGTTAATCGAATGTTGTTTTACAAGTGATTGAGAGCGGGCTTTGGCAATTTGTCCAACTCTGATCTAATTTGTATTTCAATCAGTTGCCCGATTTTACACCCGTCAGAGCCAAATGAAGGATCACAAACATACTATATGCTAGCTCCCGATTTTGTACAATTGAAATTTACAACAAACAATCATTAGATCAGATTTTGAATACATAATAAAATATCTGTTATTTTAAAAAAGAAGCTTAATCAAAACATAAGCAAAATATACCATTTCTATAAAAACAAATGAAGCAAGATTTGGGTGTGAATAAAAAACGCTACATTTTTTTTTCATTTTCAGCTTTATAACAATGGGAAAATAAGTAATTTTCAGGGAACATTTCAAACAATTATGTTATTCTGTTATTTTATTTCACTTTAGTATGTCTTTCTGTAACCAACCAATTTTAACGTGTATTTTTAAATATCTTTATATGAAAAAAGCTTCAAAATGTTCTCGAATACATTCAGGTAGGTTTGACGAAACAACTTGTTTTTTTCAACCGTTACATTCCGCTGAGTTTGCGGAACGTGTTACTAGCTACCGGGGACCAGTTTCCATT
>QDHC01002861.1:59726-83443 GCA_013186455.1 Papilio dardanus tibullus
AACTTGTTTTTTTCAACCGTTACATTCCGCTGAGTTCGCGGAAAATGTTCGTGCATCAAAACGAAAGACTCCCTCGAGAAATTCCATTGCAAAAATGTGAAAGGCTTAAAATATGTGTGTGAAATTCGGCCCCACCTGGACAATGGAAAAACTCTTTTTTTTATATTTTAACGCTTTAGCCGCAAAAATGGCTTAAACGGAATGTCGGTTGTAGGGTTATTTATAATTTTATTTTAACAAAAACAAAACATTCTCCTTTTTTAATTTCGATTGAAAATTTCTCCCCTACGCAACACTTTTTTCTTATTATTTTTCTATAAATTATTAATAAACCAGCTGTTTTGCGCGACTTCATAGGCGAGCAATTAAATAGTATATCCTATGATACTCAGGAATACTGTAGCTTTCTAACGGTGAAAGAATTTTTGAAATCGACCCAGTAGTTCTTGAGTTATTTCAATACATACAAAATGCAAAGTTTCTCTATAATATTAGTATAGATATTTCATGTTGTTATAATTCCTTGTTAAATATGTTGTAGTGTTACGTTTCCTGGTTTATAAATGTATTAAATACCCCAAATCAAATCTTTTGAAAGTATTAGTCAAAATTAGTAAGTCAAATATAAGCTCGGGTAAGAGAGCAGCGCCGCCGCCCGCGGTGGTAGCTAATTAAAACTGTGCATTGTTAATTCAGAATAGCGCAGTTACCGCGCACTGTTTCTGCGAAACTTTAATCAAAACATACACAAAATATACCATTTCTATAAAAACAAATGAAGAAAAATTAGGATGTGGATAAGATTTTTAATAACAACGCGGAAGTAAGCAATCTTCAGCGAACATTTCAAACATTAAAAATAACAGTGATCAAGTTAAAAAAATAATTTAAAACTACATATTTAGGTAATGTCATAATTAATCGTTATGAAATAAATGTCAGGCATCGCTTTAATTTTAGCCTGACAGGGCCGCGGGAGACATACGTGTTATGTATGTGTGTTAGCCAGCTTAAGGAAACCATCGTGATACAACCTGCACATATCGGCGAAGAAATTCAAAGATATGTGTGAAGTCACGCAAAATACTCGCTAGTCGTAAAGTTGCCGAAAAATGGAGCCTATCATGAGTCAAACTACTACACAAGCCAGCTTTGTGTAACTATAGCATTTAACCACCAAAAGGCTGAAATACTTAATCAAACCTCTCTGTCTCCATACCGACCTCTCCATGGAGACCGTATTAACTATAACGCAATAGATTAATTTAGCCAAACAGGATTACAGTCCGAGGGGAATTTGTGATATATTGCAAGTAGTTTGCGGCTTTCTCTTGTGGTTAGGCTGTCGAATCATCAAACGCATACCAAAGCGACTACGTTGACAGACGTGACACCTTATGATTGGACTGGTTAAATTATTACTCAAATATTTATTATTAATTTGAGCTTTAAATAACTGTCTTCTAATTAGGTACCTAATTTAAATCCAGTGATAATATACTTAACTGTGATGCGATGCCAAATGCATAATAAAAAGTCAACTACTATAAAGTAACAAAATAACAGCTATCACAGATTGTTCTTTCAAGATTATTCAATTTGAAAAATCACGTGTATCACATAAAAATGTGTATTTGAGCATAATAAATCTGTTTTCCATTCAAACATGAGTACAAAAGCACTTGAGAACCGGAATCCGAGCCAATCAAATGTTAGCGTAGTCAATCGGATGTTGGCAACGGTTCAAAAGGACGTCGAATAGAATATCTGATTGTTGTTCCGATACAAATTTTTGGCATTTGTCCGTTTTACATCGCTCAATTCGTTGTTGAGTGGCGATTCATTCGGCTATTTGAATAAATACGAGCGACCAGTCGGTCGTAATAATGACGATGGAGCAGCAATATGTCGCTAAAACAGCACGTAATCAAACTCATTACATTTTAATTAGCTACATTCAGTAACAATAAAATCATTGGAACTTTAATATAAATAATTAACTATTTATTTTACAGACAACAGATCACGTGAATTCTTTTATAATAGCGTCTTTGTTGCTGTTCATTGTTTTAATATAAATATTATTGTTCAAATCCCGCCATGTACCAAAGTGTTTTTCGATTTTCGATATTCATATGTACATATTTACCGATGCTCTTAGGTGAAGGAAAACATCGTGATGCAACCTGCACATATCGACGAAGAAATTCGAAGATATGTGTATTCACGCAAAATACGCGCTAGTCGTGGAGTTGCGGAAAATGGAGCCCATCATGGGTCGAAACCTTTAACCTTTTTTTAAAATATTATTCATACTTTGGTCCTTCGAGCCTGATTGAAGTAACAGTTTTGTGTTATTAATAATATTCTAAATCAACTTTATATTCGCTCACCAAAAGCATTATTCTACAATTCAATTAAAATACAATTTCAAGCGTAGAAATATTAATTTCACTTCAAACTTATCGTGGCATAGACAACTTTATCATATTAGAAAACTTTGTTAATATGAACACGATATTGTTGAAAATCTCGTTATTAAATTGTCACCGAGCTGTCGCTGGGCCTAATGATTCATAATTACAGATCTCATTACTTCTAATTACTGACGAAATCAAGCCGTTTCATTATATTCTCGCCCGTACCTGTGTCGATTAGGAACCATGCCCAACGGCACGAGGTAATGTGACCATTAAACGTTAAATATATCTTCATATTACTAAGTATTAGAACCGAATATTGTCTACTTCATCTTCTTTTATGCATCTCTCTTGTCATTTAACTGTCGCTTAAGTAAAAATACGTATTCCCCATTATTCCGAAAAAAAATTATGAAGTACTGCTATAAACGAGGACCAATAAGTCGTCGATGATACTGGAGGACACTCGGAACTAAATAAGATAGATCAAGGGTATTATTGGACCAAATTATGTATCGTAAGAAGTACCAGGAACAAGGATGTTATGTATTTTGGAATATATTTTATGAATGTACCAGTACCAAACGTAGAAAGTACAACAGTAATAACGCTGATTCTCGTTTCGGAATAAAGCGCAGTAAGTTAGCCTATATGTTCCTCCAGACTGTATTCTACATCCTTACATCACAGTTAATAAATAAATTCATAAAAAACATCAAGAATAAGTTCGAGATGTCATCAGATGAATGTGAATTTTATTTGAGCCGCAGCGACCTCTGACGCTATAAATGAAATCGAGTTTGCGGAAACGGAAGCCAGAACCGGACGCTCAATATGCTAATGTTGACTACATTACTGAACAATTCGATGAGACTCGTCTTCGAAGCCTTCAAGGAATTTACAAAGAACCTATTTTAAATATCAATTAACTGACACTTTAAAATATATTATGTAGAGATGATAAATAAGAAAAAATTATCTCTATATTTCATCTTTAAGTAGGTACAATTAACAGGTTCAAACGCCACTCAATATAAGAGCGTCTTACATGTTAAGTCCACACTTAAGCTCCAAATTTTACGGCGATCTCGTATAATTTTAACGCTACTTAGATCTTAAACGACGTTTACGTAACAAGGTATTTGAGTGACGTTTGAACACACTGACGTTAATCTCACTGCCTTACTCAGAGTCAATTAACGGTAACTTAAACAGGCCTTATTGTATTAAGACTACAATTATCTAAGTTAATACTTAACAAATCTGTAATATTAAAATAATCTAAAGCATAATTCACTCTTAAAATAAAATAGAAAGGAAAGTTTTTACTCGATAAAATAAAAAATGTTACAATTTTTTATAGCAATTTTTAGTACGATAAGTAGAATTTATTTCAACACTCTATTGTTCGTGCAGCAAATAAAGATTTATTAGAAAGTGTAAAACTAAATCTAAGTAACGTTAAAAGGAACGTGTTTATGGTACATCACTAGCTTTTATACTTTTACAGTATTTTGATTTTAGTAGCCATTATTCACAAATTTTAAATTAAGTACTTTGTTACTAAGTTAATAGAAATAAAAAAAATGTAATATAGTTCGACACATTTAGCGCAACACGCTAGTCTTGGAGTTGCGTATTTTTCAGTGACTTCACACATATCTTCGAATTTCTTCGCCGATATAAATAAATAAGTTAATATAAACTTGTTTTGCATATTGGTTTCATAATTTTTAATATTATTTTATCTGTTAAAATGGAAGACACTTTGTAGTAGACATCAAAAGAAAAACGTTCCACTTTAAGCGAATTCTACGGTCCAGATTATCAAGTGATTTTATTTTAAAGTGAACCTTGATCTCTAAAGAAAATCTTTTTCATAAAAACTGAAAGTGAATTCGAGTGCATTTGAGCTCTGACTGGCTATCAAGGCAGACGTGCGGCGAATACCGTCGGCTAAAACTCCACAGACTATTTCTTTGATTGTTACAAATCAACTACTCGTTTACGTTCGCTATTTTTATTAACTAAGAATATAAAAAAGTTACAATTTAATAGAATAAATCAAAATATAAAAGACATTTTCTCGACTTTGACTTCAATAATAAAAAATGAAAAGAAACTCTTCAAAAAACTTTCAAAGTTTTATGATCTAAAAACAAAGACATTATATAAACTATCAATGAAACAGTCACCTAGTTTCCAGTATAGTATTCGTAGGTAAAGTTCAACGAAGGTCCATTTAAAAGCAATTGTCGAGGAACAAAGTAAATTGCATGTACGAGATGCGAGAAAGAATTGCCAGTTCCCAGACAGCGGCAGTCCGACAGCCGCCTGATTGGAGATCTGTATTCGTTAGTAACTATTGTACAACGAATCGAGACCAGACCTGAATATGCATTTTAAATAACTATTTTTCAAATGGACACTTCAATTAATTGTATATGACTATTAACTTCTCGGCTGCTTATTTCTATTGGTCGCAACGATCATACGTCAAGCACAAGGTGGCCCCTTGCCGTCCCATCCAGCAGAGCTGCCGTGTGCCGACAATCATCTGCAAGGTGCCCGTATAGTCCATCCGGTGACACCCCAGAATGTTCGTCGCAACGATCATGGCTTTCGCCAGGGCCGCGCAGAGAGCAGTGCGTGATCTTAGAAGCGCACATCCAATATAACAAGGTCTAATATTTGATAGAGAACATCGAATTATGCTTAACTTTAATATTAACAAATAGTCATTTGAATCTACAAACATTAGCTGTCGCTCGCGTTTCTGTCCGCACAGGAATAAGAATAGTTATTTGCAACGAGATCGGTTCTACAGTTTTAACAAACCTAACCTACAAACAAACATACATTCGATTTATAGCATTTATGATATTACTAAGATTCTTGTTAAATATCAGAGTTAACATCAGGTTAATTAAATTAATGATTGATAGAATAATTGATGTTTAATGATTGATTTCTCAGGGATCATTGACAAGCAATGTATATGTTTAAGTCGTTAATTTGCAATTGTGATGCGCTAATGGATTGCAAACAATCATTTGCATGCTATTTGGTAAATAAATTACATTTCGTAAACCATCCGCATCTGTTCATATAAATATTTAATGGAATTTTATATTTTACGTAATTGAATAACCACTGAAATGTAATAAAATTATTTATTTAACTTTTTAAAATAAAATCTTTAAATATGTATTATGCGTTCCTTTGTTAATTCTATTTTTTAAGAAGTAACATAATCGTCTCGCTAAGAATTACAATACTGAATGTTTTCTACTTGTTCTTAACTTCTTTTTAAACAAATTGAATTTGAAAATAGTTGCTCTCGATATCTATTTGAAATTGCTAGCTGTTGTGCGCGACTTCGTCCGCGTGGAATTAAATAATATAGCTTATGTTACTCGGGGATAATGTAGCTTTTTAATGGTGAAAGAATTTTTGAAATCGACCCAGTAGTTCTTGAGTTATTTCAATACAAATAAAAATAAAAAGTTTCTCTCTTTATAATATTAGTATAGAAGTATAGATATAGGTATTGATTAAATGTCGTTACTACGTTTGACAATTAAACTCAGAAGCATGTAGTTACAATATTCAGAACAATTCGTGTAATAAGAGTCCTTACAATAGTTGCTATTGATGACGCTCGTCCTTACAACCCTTGGCCTATCAATTAAGACCTAGGTCTAATTGCTGACGCCGCTCACTTTACGCACTCGAGTAATAATTACTACGAAATGTTATATTATTAATGCTTGTATTGAAAGGAGAATTGTTCAACTTCCTCATTCTATTATCATACTTATCTATTTTTATACTAATGTTATAAAGAGAGACACTTTGTATTTTTGTATGTATTGAAATAACTCAAAAACTACTGGGCCGATTTCAAAAATTCTTTCACTGTTCGTAAGCTACGCTATCCCCGAGTAAAATAGGTTATATTTTTTACTTCCACGCAGACGAAATCGCGAACAACAGCTAGTTACTAATATCATAAATTCGAAAGTTACGATGAATGAATGTATTTTTTAAAAGTGTCTCCGAAAGCGACAACTAGAATTGTTATGTTTGAATCCATTACTTTATATAATTTATGTATGGTTGTAAAAGTAAGCAACTGGTATTTTTCTATTAAAATAATGTTATTGCACAACATTGTATAACGTAGGAAGCAGGAATAGAGCAACACGTAAAGTTTCACTAAACGCGTTTTATCGTAGAATTACGTGACTCTGTTTACGACTATGAACATGTCTTAATTTGTCGTCGAGCGAATGTATTCTACACTATCACAATGAAAATCTCTAAAATAAACTACAACAAAATTCAGAGGATCTTGAGATTAATAACGCTTTTTATTTTAATTTCTTACTGAAATCAAATCTTAATCCAAGAAGAAAATAAGTTTGTTTCAAATGCAGACAATATTTTAAACGTTTTATCGTTAGAAAATAAAGAATACGTTTAAAGATGCACTGAAGCAGCTATCTAAGCTCTAATACGCTTCACAAACAAGTCCTGTTACAGAAATATAATATTTATTTTCAAATACATGAATATCTTAAACTTTTCACAATCTCTAAAGACGACTTTATTCTTTGGATAAAGATAAATAATTTATATTTCTACTATCAAAATATTCTAAGCTTTTGATAAGAGATCGCTTGAAGAATATTAAAGCGAGGGAGCTTTTGAGAGGAGCTTTTCAATCCTCGTCGGGTAGACGCAGAATAAATTCTAATATCGGACGCATTCACGTCACGTTTGATTTTGTTTCGCGTCAGGCGGCTAGATCCATCCGGCCTAGCACCCGCGGAACTCTACTTAGAGCTACGGCGTAGCATACATAATCCGTACATATTTTATTTAGCTTTGACGTAGTACGGCTCAGATGTAACGCGTAGCAAATGCTCTACGGTACGCTACGGTGCTACGAATATACTACTACGTTTTAAATTCATTAATGTTTTATTATAATGACTTAAAAGTAGCATTACATTGCGTAGACTCAAAATCTATACATTTATAACTATATCTGGGCCAAGTTTCGTTCAGATCCGTTCAGCGGTTCGGGATATACCTTCTAACAAATATCCAGCAAACTTTAACATTTTTAAGTTTTTTTTATATAATATAAAGTGGCAAACGAGTAAGCGGCCACCTGGATTCGCTGAAATAGCGAAGCAACCGCTGCCCATAGACATCTGCGATTGCAGATGCGTTGCCTACCCTTACTCTACGAGGGAGGAGACGCACTGAAAGAGGATAATTCCTCTTACTTTACGTCCCCTCCCCCACCAAATCTGTGTGGTCGTGGTATTTCACCGGTCGAGCCGTACAATTCGTGCGAAGATGTTAAAACGGGCTCTACCACTGTTAGATTAGTATGAAGATCTAATATATTTATAATAAAAATGTATGATGCAATAAATATGTCATGTTTATCATAATTGTAGGCTTCTATTTAAAAATATATTTCTGCTCTTAACATTTGCCTACCTCGTTAGTTCAACGGGGTACTGTTTTTTCTTTTTATGCTCGTTAAAGGCATCACGGACCGCTGTTTCGTTAGTTTTGTATCGCTTTACAGTTTCCTTTTTATACTGAAGCGGAAACTTTGTCACGGAATCATAAAGCGCTTTTATTTACGTCACTGTTGCTGAGATGAGCTCACTTTAAATTTAGAGTACGGACAAAAATTTCGGCCGGTTTTACCAAATTAATTTTTCCCTCGGACGTTATTTGAGGCGCTTTATTTGGCTTGACAACTATGAGATAGGCTTATTTCAAACTTAATTTTGTTACTTAGCTTATGGAAGGCTTCCATTGCAATGCCTATAAACGTATTGCTATCTCTGTTTTTTCGCGGATAATGAACTGGACAACAATATTACATAGTAAAATCACGCGGTTGTTATTCTAAGCATACAAGTTTCTTATACTAGAAGTACGAATAAAAATAAAGAAGCAGTTTCCTATAGTCGTGAAATGAACAATTTATGACCCATAATGACGCAGTTGGTTGCATAAACTTGTGTACTTACGTATCGACGTTTTCTTACAGCCACATGCGGCCATCTTGACTTCAACAACTTTATATGTTGTGTATTTACATGTCGTAGGACACTCTATTTAATTTAATAAGTCATACATGTTACTACGGACAAAGTAAAAAGACTATACACAAGACTTTAGGCAGTAATACGATATTCAAAAATATTCAAAATCTATTAAGTGCTAAAACAATCAACTAATTTGATCTTCAAGAATATTAAATAAGAAACAACGAAGTTTTTTGTAAAACAAACCCCTTAGAGAAGTCGTAACAAAGCGGGAAAAAGTTTTAGGAAACGTAATAAAATGTGGAGCACAAATATCGAATAACAGACAAGCTTCTTGTGTTACCAAATTTGCGGTAAAACTTTCGCCTCCGAATCATACCCGAAAAGAAAATGTAAACGTTCCGACATCAATCCCTTTCCTTGTTTACTCTGAATCAATTTTTTTTTACAAGTCCTTTTTAACGTAATCAGATCTTATTTCATTTCTAAAGAAAAGAAAAAAGAAGTATTCATTTATGTAAAAAATATTTTTGAGATAAATATCTTAAGATTTCATTGGAAATTAAAATATTAAAAGGATATTGAAAAATACCTAAAAAATAGCAACACGGAAATGATGATCCAAGAAACAAATAACAGAAAATGCCTTAGTAATTAGAAAATAAAGTATAATCTATGAATACAATATTATACTTTGACTGTTTTAGAAACATGTCTTTAATTTATTTCTAAAAGAACATCGTAACTCTTTTCCTAGCTAGATGCAAGTCCATGCGGAAATTAAAATCTAAAATTCGAGCTGAGTGTGCTCATTTGAATGCTAAAGGCTGCTTTGAGCGTCCGCCAAAGCCTTCGCCGACAATTAAACCTTTTATGTACCGCCGCAGCCTCTTTAATGTGTGAAAGAGTCTGCTTGTATATGACTTACTTTATTTTTAAATTATCTAACGCATTAAAAAATATAAGCGACCAACACATATTATTAAGTCTACAAATTATATTTGTATATTATACTCTACAACTTTTAATAAAAATAATTCTTGTGAAAATTCTGTCTTTAGAAATGTCGTATACGTAATGTACAATTAAGTACAACACACAGACATTAAGCTTCAGACATGAGCGATTTTAAACACATGTCTGACATAACCTTATTTAGAAAACATAACTTCAAAGAGACAAGAAAAGAAAAGACAAGGCAGTAAGAAAAGTAACGAAATATTTTATGACAGGTTCTGTCCTCTAGGTTACGCGTCAATTTTATTTTATTCCCAATATTTCTTTTGCTCGTATTTGGTTTTTACTTCATTTTTATTCGAGTTTTCTTCATATTCAATATATTTCGTTTCCGTTTCAGTGGATCGTGAAAATTCAATATCCTCTTACATAAACGTGTGCTTTATTACGTACCTCATAAAAACCCAAAGCAACGACGACTTACACTATGACATCATATTCAGACGATATTCTCTAAAAACATGTTTAAAATACCCGACGTTATATCGAATTAGTTGTAAATTCATTCTTTCACCCATAGAACCATGTAATAAGGTTGTGGACTTGTTTAACAACATAACTCCTAGGGTTAAGCCGACTAAGGACGCTGAGTTTTAACTGTTAAAACTAACGTACACACGTCAATTTGAGCTGCTCAGTCGCGCAGTTGTAATGTAGAGTTAATTGTAGAGTTAGAGTTAAAATTTGAGCTGCTCAGTCGCGCAGTTGTAATGTAGAGTTAATTGTAGAGTTAGAGTTAATGTAGAGTTAACGTACACACGTCAATTTGAGCTGCTCAGTCGCGCAGTTGTAATGTACAGTTAATTGTAGAGTTAGAGTTAATGTAGAGTTAACGTACACACGTCAATTTGAGCTGCTCAGTCGCGCAGTTGTAATGTACAGTTAAAAAACTGAACGTTTATAACCGACTTTACATTCAAAAAACATACGTTAATTGCCCCAGTAATTAGTACTCTGTAATCAAGCGAGCTACGACTTAGGGACCTTCAAGAAGCGAGCGTATCACCTCCTAAAAGGCCGGCAACGCATCTGTGGTTCCTCTGGTATTGCAGATATCCATGGGCGTCGATGATCACCTCGGTGTTCCCGCTGCTCGTTTGCCCCCTTTTTCTTATAAAAAAAAAAAAAAAAGCGAATACAAACAGAGTTAAGAAGGGAAATGTAACAATTATGCAAACTACGCAAAGTTTGTGGGGACGCATAAGAAATTCGTCTGTGGTTAATTAAAGCAGGCGTTAAACACGACCTCTATCGGCGAGCGTTGCCAACTCTTCAGCAACATTGTTGTCTTTGGCAAAAACAACGGCCGTACTAATTTAACGCTCCAGTCGCCGGCAGACTTCAAAGGGAATTTGAATGCATGTAGTCTATTTGAGCGTGGAATGCAAATTAGAACATGGTTTTTACAACGAAATTCCCCTTTTGGTACTCGTACTGGCAATACTGAGTCTACCAATGCCTTATTCGGATGAATACAACGTTATAACAAACTTTTATGATATTTTTTTGAAAAATGGCGTACATTTGATATGTTCAATCTATACTAATATTATAAAGAGACAGACTTTGTATTTTTGTTTGTATTGAAATAACTCAAGAACTACTGAGCCGATTTCAAAAATTCTTTCACCAGTAACATAGGCTATATTTTTTTAATCCACGCTGACGAAGTCGCGCACAACAACTATTCGTTTTATAAAAAGATAGCAACAAGCATTCGTCCGTCCATCAAATCAAGTATCCAGCCATTCCAAACTTTCCCATTTATAATATTAGTATTTTGAAGTATGATTAAATATCTGATTGCGGTAATTAGACCTTTTTCAGGCTATCGAATGATTTTTACATTCAGCGCCTCATTACTGCCGTCTTCGGGTTCGTTTTATTGTCAGAAATTAAACGGAGCTTCCTGCTATTACCCTAATAGCGTTTACCGATTCATTTACACTTCATTTTATTTGAAAACCTTCTTTGTCCGAATCGCTTTCATCGAATCTAATTTATTTCAAGTGTAGCTCATTTAGACAGAGTTTTTAAACGTTTTGTGTTTTTACGGTAATTAGAACTTAATTAAATAAAATTTTACTTTAGTACATAATAATGTACAATTCCTTAAGCTGGTTTTCGAGTCACGCTGGCGGTCAGACAAAATGTATCAACTTCTTTGAAGCATCCTGGTTTTATTTTAAAGAGTTTCAAAGACATTATGTCTGTCCATGCTGACTCAGAGTGCTGTCAGCGTGATTAATTTAGTAACATCTTACAGATCAGGTTATAAATTAGAAACAAAGACAATCATTCCTCTCCTAGTAATAAACCATTCATCATTCGCATGAAGTTTGATCTATAAACTTGTGCTTCGTGTGCCTTAATTTTAATATGTCTGTATTCCGGTCGGTAAATTGTTGCAGCTCGTACAATCTGCACACGAACCGCAAAATTGTGCCAACTTCCCCGCTGCACCCCGCTGCACCCCGCCACCTCACAGCTCGCAATCGCAACCCAATAATAATCTTATTTCCCCGCATAACCTATGCAATCTAAATTTCGAAACATTTATGCAACACGTGCTGTTGTATTATGTTTGTGAATAATATAGTATAACTTTGAAATACAAAATCATACAGTTCAAAGCCCAAATTACGGTTAATCTTAGGTGTTACCAATTTTAAGACTTACCAAAATAAGCTGGTAATTGTAAGAAGGTATCTAAAAATCTGCTAAGAATATACTAATGACACAGCCATGCTATGGAACAGTCGTTCCTTGGCAGCATTTCCGAACCATTATGACTTTAGCCTTGTACGCACCAAGATAGTATTTTAGTCGAGTAGCAAGTAGCAAGTATCCAAACAAAGGATTTACTAATCTACTCAACTAAAATGTTGCTGTTCGGACACGTTTAGTTACTAAATTACTATCCTAGTGCGTAGGTTTAGGCTTAAACGAGTCCGAACAGTAGTAATTCCTTTGTTCGGATAAATGCTACTTGCTACTCGACTAAAATACTAACCTGGTGCGAACAAGGCTTTAGGGTCTTTCAAGAAGCGAGCCTATCTATTTTAAAAATCCGGCAAAACGTTTGCAGTTCCGGTAGTGTTGCGATTGTCCATGGGCGTCGTTGATCACCGAGAATGTTCACGCCGCTCGTTTGCTCCCTTCCAGTATAAAAAAAATAATAATAATGAAATCATATTTATCTGAGCTTGAACTAGAGGTAACCCTTATATAGTTTTTGATCCCCCTCTCAAGTTACTTCGTGTATCACTAAGACCGATATATGAGGTGCAACATTTCGCATCCTGCGATACCTCTCCGGTTGCTCGTTAGGGGGCGCTATCGGCACGTATCCTGTTTAAGATTGATTTTAGCTCCCAAGACACGGCTCGTATGAATATTTTTATTCCCAATTTTATATGTCTATATTATACTTTTCTTCTAAGATATATTACTATGTGTGTTAAGTGTCTTAGTTTTCCTTAGATTCCTTTGAAGGTTAGAACACATTTTTTTAGTTCCAAATAATATTGAAGACTTCCACACAATCACTTCTAAAACTTTAAGATGAAACACTTCATGTATAATTGGGTATTCATGTGGCATTTCTCTTACAGAAAATTAAAAAGTCAATAGTAAGTAATACTTTTGCTTGATGTAACATCTATTGGTATTGTATTCCTAATCTATTTCACATTCGGTCGTTACTTCAATTCTATCTTCTTTTGCTCGCGTCCAATTTATTTCGTTTCCAAACCAACGACTTGAAAAAATTCAATATCGTCGGTGACGTATGCAAGGATGCTTTATTACACTTATAAAAACGTAAGCCTCAATCTACAGACATTCGGGGTTTTTTCGACTTATATCTTCTATTTCACTTTCACTTCCAATTCTCCAATGTATTTCTGTTATTGTATCGATAATAGTTTTAATATTAAACAACTGCGTAAGTAGTTTCGTTACTGCGTAAAATGTTTTTTTTTTGTATTTTAGTTGATTGATTTATATTATTTGTGTCAGGTTCGCACAAAATTGAAGTCCCTGATCTATGCGTAGGCAGAGGAGTAGTCCTCTGTGTTTCAAGCGTTAGTTTTCTTATTATTGTTGACTTATATTAGGGTTATTTTGAATAGTTAAAACAACTGTATAACATTGAAATCTCCGTTTGCTTATTGTGAACGTTAAAGTAATTACGTGCCCAAGTTTCTGTTAGGAAAACAAGGATTATGCAAATAAAGTGAACGTTTCCGCCAGTTACAGTTATGCTATTATTTGCACTTGTTGGAAACAAAACTAAAACATCTGATACAGAAATAAGGAATATAAAATACAGCGGTTAAAAGTTGTTAGAAGAATATTACGTACCTACGGATAACATACATCGTCGTAGAACAGCTTATTGCGTTAATTTATATCTAATCTTAACGAATAGGTTATAATTCATGTTCATAACCAACAAATAAGAGTTGCGTTTAATTTTAAATAACAGTAAGGTAATCAGTTGCTGTCAAATCTAGCTAATAACAGGATAAGGATAACCTTTCTTTGGTTATTGAATTATTTACTGTAATACCAAGTATAAGTTTACAGTACAAATCAATTAATTTGCTTGATTTAATTAAAAGTCCTTCTTTGTTATCTAGGTGGTATGGACCGACATTAGCGTGTAAGGGCCTTTAGAAGTGAAATAATTATCGGGATATGTCGACTACAGGCTCTCATTGGGACCGACGCCACTTTTATTAATGAGCTGAAGTGGCTCATTGTGAGACTCAAAAGATTCCCCGGAACCGATTAGATCTGATTAATGACGTCATGAAAAATATTCCATTCCATTCGAAGGGTTTTCTCTCAGTTTTGTGCCAGTTTTAGGGTTATTTTTTTCATGTATTAGCAAAACCGTATAGGCCATGATAAATACTTTTAACTATTAAGAAACTCAATATAGAAATTTTTACGAGTTTGCTTTTTGTGTTCCGTTTCACGAAAATTATTTTTCTAATCTTCATTACGACCGATTTTCCCTTCTTACAATGTGCTACGTATCTTTTAAAATAAATGTAGAGTGTAATAAATAATATGAAACGCTTGTTGCTTCAGCGAGTGCAGTGATATAATCTATCTTCAGCCTAACAAACCTGATATTCTCGCAACGTGCAGATAAAACTTTTCTTACAGATTTACCGATACATTAAAATGTTGAAAATTAAAAATATAAAATTAAATATTTTTAAATGTTTTGAATATACTATTACTGACATGATCGTACTGTAAAGTCTAGACAAACTTTTTATTATTTTTATTTTGATGTGGTGTTCGTTGGCACGGGACACGGCCGGCCTCGCCAACCGACGCAATAAACACGACTAACGTTGCATAAAATCATCCTTGATGCGTCACCGACTGCTTAACTCAAAAAAATAACCTCTGAATTTCATGACAAGTATGTACAAGTAAATGTTAATCCAAGGTTGAATATTGCTTTTAATAAATTAATATGCAAAATATTTAATCTGAGTTCTAAAAGTATCAAGGATGTAACGTGCAAAGTTCGGTTTGCATAAAAACCTTGTGACATTTTTGCTACGAAATCATTTTAACTCTTTTGTATTTCACACACGACGAAATGTACGTGACATTGCCTGAGGTCAGTTCCCAAAGGAGCATAGGGAAGATGCGTAGGCCAATTCGAAAAGATATAATAAAACCATAGCGCTCCCTTTTTCCTTATAGAAATAAAAACAGACTTTAGAACATTCATCTTTTCGAAGTCGGTTAAAAATAAAACAAAAGTTCCGCTTTTGTAATATTTAAATATAATACAATATATATTTTTGTGAAGAAATCATGTTATCAAAACCATATTAACATAATACGCACGGGTCGATCGCTGTCCCCAAAGTTCTTTCGAGATTTGGTTACAAAAAATATATCAGTTTCTTTCAATAAGAACGGCCCTCATATATTCGGGATTTTGCCTTCTTAAAGTTATTTCTATACCTCAACATACATATACAATTACTTTCAAAGTTATTTTAACGCCTAGTTCCGACAATTTTGTGTGTCTTTTGAACCAAAATACATATTTAAATCTCGCGTATTGCCATATATTTTAATTAGTATTTAAAGAGACTTCAATAATGTATTTTATTATACCAACCGCATATTTTATTAGGATTTTTTAAATCAAATTGTGACATGTTTACAATATTCACGTTTTAAACACACTATGCCACCTAGGCATAATTACAACTGCAACAACTGCGCCACCTAGCACGGCAGCAGTAAATGCAAACAGGGGACTCCCCTGTGGGACATAATCTTAGTTGTTTATGAGCACTAGCGTGGACTTGACTACGCCAGCCGAACTTCCGCTATGAATTTAACTCGTAATGTATCAGTATCACCACCATATATGAAAATGGTTTAAATTCAACTACATTTCATTAAAGAATAATTTGTCCTGAAATAGAAAGAAACAAGAAGGCCCATAAATCAAGCTCAAAGTGAGTAGTACATATTTAGTTTTGTTTAAAATGATCTCACGTGTGCTGTAACAAAATTATTCACGACAATATCACTAATAAAGTTAAAACTTTTCATTGCGTTATAACATTATGAGGCGCCTTTGTAACGAAGCGATGAGGCGAAGCGCGAACGCCATTGTAGAGTTTGTCTGCCGTCGACGTATAGAGTTAATTAATTACCAATTACGGAAGCCGCGCTGTAATGCCACCTACCCTTTCACTACCGAACCTCAACGTGTATTATCTTTGCCACTAGCTTTTGCTTCACATCACAAAATATACAAGATACTTTTTGTTATAATTTGTTCACATTTTCTAGAGATATACTTAATTATCTACTTATATTTCTAGAATTTCAGATGCATTAAGTGTACGAGGCTAAATAAAAATAACGAAATCACATTCCTTTTGACATAAAACAATAGTGATAATAACTTGATGTGTTCCAAGTCCCGACCTGGTCCGGGAGCTCATGAATAAATCGTAAGCAGTCAGGTGTGAAATAAATCAGAGATAATTTTCCAATCCGCGGCCGCCGCGACCCGCGCCTCCGTCACGTCACGAGAGTCGGCTCGAGGCAGATTACGCACAGCGCACCTGTCGGAGCGACTTGGGTTTGACAGGATTTTTATTGGATCCCTATTTCCCTATTCAATAAGTTTGGGTTGGCATTACACAGTGAACTGAGCCGTGAAATGTTTTATCCCTTGTAATGGGTTTGCGTGAAACACGACTGGCTCAATCATTATTGTTATACATTCGCACGAATATTCTGCGAATGTGATTTTTATTTAAATGTAAACTATACGATACGGGATACACTTAACATTATAAAGTGAAATAATATTGCTGAGCTAAGATTATTGCTATCAAAAGCTAATCGTACAGCAACGAAATAAGAAAATGCTACATCAGGCGTACTTATTTCCCAGCGCCGGGTCGCATGAGCACCCTCCGTTATATAATCAATCTCAGTTAATCTCCGGTGCACTAACGTAATGAATCTGAACGAATAAAAAACAAATAAAATAACTGTAATGTATGTACCTAGAAATAACTGTAACTATACTATGTGATTAGCCTACGGGGCTGGTAAATGATTCATCAGTCGGATTAAACAGCTTGGACTTACGCACCTCTTTTATATCTGACATAACAATAACAATAAACATTGAAAAAATATAATAATCATTAGTTTTTTTTGTTATCGTAAAACCATTTTGAACTTGGCTGCATGGATAAACTGACTTTGCTTCACAGAATAGAAAAGTCAATGTCATGTCAACCTTGTGTCAAGTGTCAATCTTCAGTCAAGACTCAAGTCAATATCGCATTTAAATTATTTAATTTTACAAAATAAATAAATTAAAGAAGTCATTAATTGATTGCAATAAGGAGAAAATGCGAGAAAAGTGTGTGGTAATGGTGAAAAAATTATTATGTTAATAAGTAGCAAGACAAAAAGGCGCTTATTTCACATTTTTATATTTACCTGTGATAAATAAAAGATCTAATCAAAATTAATATAAAGCAAAGTAAAACATGGAACATATTAGGCAATTTGATTGGTAAGTTTTTTAAATTAGCATTGCACACTTTTACTAAAACACGAACGAAAATTCTAGCGTTACTTCAAATTACCACTGTTATGGCATGGGTCTTTTGTTTATTTTTTTAGGTGTTACTCTGAAAACGAGCATTACTTTGTGAATGAGAATGATCTGGACAACTGTGTAACAGAAAGAATACTAAGCAATAAGTTCCGAGACCCGCTAATCTCCAGTGAATCAGAAGATGAAAAGCCTACATTCAATTGGAATGAAATATTAGCTAAGCAACAGATGGTAAACATGATTTTGTAACTACACATCTATATCTAAACAAAGAAAGAAAAAAACTTATGAAGACAGAAGATATGTATTTTTGTATGAATTGAAATAACTCAATAGCTATTGGGCCATTTCAAAAATTCTTGCACCTGAGTAACATAGGCTAGTTTATTTAATTCCATGCGGACGAAGTCAGTAACAGCTAGTTAAATATAAACAAGTACAGTCAACCCAGGATAAGCAAGGGTGAGCACTCGCTTACTTTTTGCTCGCTGACACTCTTTTTTTTTTTTTTATATTAAAAAGTGGCAAACGAGCAAGCAGCCCCCTTAATTCGCTGTAATAGCGAAGCGACCGCTGCCCATAGACATCTACATTTGCAGATGCGTTGCCTACCCTTAATCTTCGGAGGAGGAGACGCACAGCAAGAGGATAATTCCTCTCCCTATGCGTCCCCTCCCCCGGAAAATCCACTTCCTCTTCCCATCATTTCCTTGTAGGAAAAGGATAGGAAGGGAAAGCGGATTAAAAATTAGTCCTCCGGCACCACACTCTTCAGACGAAACACGGAATTGCTTCCATTTGACGCCTGTCTTCTGTGTGGGCGTGGTATTACACAGGGCGAGCCGGACAATTCGTGCGAAGATCTTAAAGCGGGCTCTACCACTGTTAAGTACTCGTCAGTATACAAAGATTTCTAACTCTCACTTCCTGGTTTGACTGTATTTTCTTTTAAATTACATATAAACTATAGAAAATGTACATGTTTTTTTTACTAGAAAATAATATCAGTATAATTTTTCACAGAATAATGTACAACACAGAGTTTTTGTACCTGGTTTCCGGAACATACCGCCGTTCCCGAAGCTCTCCACTTTAACCAAGTCACAGCACTTTCAATGTCTAAAGGTGCTCTGTGCAAATAATCCTGACGTATTGCCAAATGAAAAATTACCAAAACCTAAGAATTTTGATTTCAGAGTTTTTGAAGTAAGTACACCAATAAAGCTTTTTTTAAATTTATTAAATGTAATGAAATTCCAGACAGTAGTATCTGCTTAAAATGGAATCAGTTAAAACAAGAAATTAGTTTTAAAAAATCGTAGATCTCTATTACATGTAACAAAAAATCCAACATAATAGAGTCCACCTGGATACCCTAGAAACTCTGATTAGAGAGAAAGCTCAATAAGTTAGAAAATATTGCTGTCCGTTGGAAAGCTTTTTATTCAGTAGAAGACTTTTTTTTAGTTATTACGAGTACTATGATGTTTTTATACAAATTGTTAGTGTATACCTGACACAATTATTTTTTCATTCTAAAAGACGTAATTTGTTTTACTAATAAATTATTTGTATTTGATTCTTTCTTATCCTAGATGAGCTGTATTGCTTGTAATTAAAAATATATTTGAGTATTTAATATAATTTTTAGGAAGTACAAAAAGCTTATTTAGAGGAACAAAAGGAATTCATAGCTTGGGCTAAAACTCTTTGGACAACAAACCATTGTATTAGGGCTCTCAGACCCAAACCCCTCGTTGAAACAATATATGAAGCAGAGTTTGCGATTAAAGCTAAAGAAATGGAATCATTTCCAAAAAATTATGCAATGGCTGCACAAATACCGTTAGAGAGCAATGATAAATATGAATTGATACATGAAATAGATTTAATAAGTGTAAGTATGTTGAACATCGCGTAGGCACAAAATCCATTGCAGGGGTCGTGCGGAAGGTCCCAGTGTGTTCCACAGGAGACCCTGGGACCCTCACAGTCGCACTAGAGGGGTTTTACTGAGAAGAAATCTCACATAACCCTGTCTTTCCCGGCAGGCAGGGTATCTTTTGAAGATTTCCCTCGATACCAAAAAAAAATGTTTACCTAGCAATTTGCCCCATCTAAATAGAAATAATAGTGTAAAATGAAGACTTAGATTCTAGATTTAGTTACTAGCTGTTCGCGACTTCATCGCGTGGAATTAATATAGCCTATGTTACTCGGGAATCATGTAGCTTTGTAATGGTGAAGAATTTTTGAGATCTGCCAAGTTATTGACTTATTTCAATACATACAAAAATACAAAGTTTTCGTAAAAACTTATTGTATTTTCATCCATTCATTTTTGAGTTTGAAATAAAAATAAATAAATTATATAAATGCTATATCTATTTCCTAGGTGGATATAAACAGTTTACCACAGATAAGTGACCCTCAACCCATAACCAAGAAGTTAACTATAATGATGCCGAGAGCAGTTCCGGAAGTCTGCAATAAACACCCATGTAGAATCATCCTACCATGTAAGTCACGAATGTTAGTTGTAGTTAATAGTAATATAATAAATAAATAAATAAATATATCTGAAGCTGTCTTTACAAAACATAGTTTAGAAAAAAGATATTTTGTAAATTTTAGAGTAGTTATCAGATTTTTTGATGTTTCGTATTGGCTTTTTCTAAGGAGTACGTGTGCTAACAGAATCTTGGTGTGTTGGGGTGCTGCATCTTAAACCGCTAAGATATTTGAGAAAAATTTTACTATGAGTATTTACAATTAAACTGTGTCAATAATCCATAGAAATTTTATAATTTTGTGTCAGATACAGTACAGTGAGCATTTATAATATTGTTTCTAGTATGATTTTATTGAAAAAATATTTTCTGGTAATAATGGACGACGAATTGTGCATAAAAGGTGTAATTTTTTCCCTAAGTCTGAGTCTTTCGATACTAACTATATACATGATTCTTAACACACTGATAAACAGCTTTTTGGAAGTAGAGGACCTCAATAACTAACTTCGCCAGCATCGCTTTTGCAGTTCCTCTAGTGTTACGAATGTCGAATAGCGTTCTTCTGTGTTCTCGCCGCTCGTTTGATCCGTTCTCATAACCAAGGGCTTCATTAGTCAAATGTCTCGCAAAAAACGGCCTTATGCTTAAGGCCTAGAGTTATAAAATAAATACTTCGTCCATAAATCATCTGTATATTATATCATGTAGACGGGACATCAACGACAACACTGCCACTAACGGAGGTGCACTACGCGCTGGCGCAGTACGCGGCGGCGCAGGGCGCGCGGTGTGCAGCAGACGAGGCCGCGCTCGCCTGTCTGCTGCGCACTGACAGAGAGTGGACCTTGTGTCTGTCTGTCTGTGATGTTGTTACTATAGGTAAGTGATTGATTACTCGTAATTTAGATTTTATTTTACCCCATTGTTTTATAAAACATGATTCTGATGTAAGAAGCGTGCAATAAGAATGAAATTTATTTATTAATTTATGTAATATGTAATATTGAATTTTAGTATGTCTTGATTTACTTTTAATATATTAAGCCAAACCATAGCAGTATATAGAATATTTTTTTTAACATCTTTGGAATAATTTTTGGGACGACCTTGTTAATAAAACTTTACCACAGAGTTTAAACTATTGAGCATAGTTACTTAAGCTATCCATTAGTATGCGACCGAGTTCCCGATAAAATCAGAGTTTTAGCTTTGACGTAGGTCCATTATTATCGCGAACTTGGGTTAATGAAGACGAGGCATTACAACAATATAGAAGTAAATATCTTGTAGAGGGCAGTAGCCGCAGTATATTGGTGCTGGGCGATGAGTTCTCCACAGTGCGCGCGTGTGCGCAGACGCGCACGCACACCGCGTACACGCAGCTGCTGGAATACGCGCTCGTACCGTACGATAACACTTCTTTATAATATATATATTGATTTACAGTCTTACCTGGATAAACGAGAAACCTCTATAAACGTCATGTCTATGGTCCCGAAGAGCTACCTCCATAAGCGAGACAAATATCGCGAAATATCGCAAATTTGTAAAATTAAAATATACATATCAACCAACTTGTTTAATGACTAAAAGTTAAACACAGTGACCTTTCATGTACTTAACTATGTATTTTTATACAGGGAAGAAGAGAAAGAAAAATTATATTATAAGAGTACAGAAACAAAAGAAAATAATACGAAAATCAGTACAAATCTGTCTCAAGATTTGGATGACTCCAGCGATGATGAATGCCCCTTGTTCATTGATGCAGGTTAGTTTATTATCAACTAGCTGTTGTACGCGACTTCGTCCGCGTGGAATTAAATTATAGCCTATGTTACTCGGGGATAATGTAGCTTTCTAATGGTGAAAGAATTTTTGAAATCGGCCCAGTAGTTCTTGAGTTATTTCAATACATACAAAAATACAAAAATTCTCTCTTTATAATATTAGTATAGATGTAATTACAAGTGACATGACCCGTCTTTACACGGATCATTACCGGCTCACTATATGTCCCCACTGAGGGGCTCGGAGCGTACCCTAAAGGGTGACTGGGCCATAGTCAACCCTGGCCCAGTGCGGGTCGACTTCACACATATCTTTGATTTTTTTTGCCGATATATGCAGACATCATCATGTTTTCCCTCATCGTAAGAGCTTCGGGTAAATATGTACATATAAAAATGGAGAAGCACATTGGTAGATCGCGGGATTCGACCTCGAGACCTGTAGATTACAAGTCAAGAGCTAAAGCCCTGAGCCACCGACGCTCTTACATGAATACCAACTGATAAATTGTTATAATGTTCAATTTAAATATTGAAAAACTTAAAATATTCATATACAGTCGAACCTAAGCGAGATTCCAAGGGACCGCGACATTTGTCTCGCTTATGGAGGTAGCTCGTCAGGACCATAGAATGACTATCGCTTAGGAGGTAGCATTTCCATGTTTGCAGTATTTGTTATTTAAACTTTTAGATGAATTAAAATCGAATAATGCGGATGCAGAAGATATGACTCCGGATAAAGGAACTAATCTTTCAAACAATTCTAACTCCAATGGAAATGATACAAACTCAAAAACTACAGAAAAAGAGAATAGTGATTTATATAAGTGTACATGTGAAGGTAAGTTACAATTATATTTTTAAATTCTATTTTTTTTTTGACAGGAACACTTTTTTCCGTAACTATAAGTAACATTTGGATCGTTTATTTTAAAAGTGGTGTAAGTCCATTTAAAAAAGTTTAATGAATTTTTTTATGTGTAATTAGTCCATGTTTATTTTCTTAAAAAAAAAACATATTTTGTACTACTTAAAATCGATCGTTAAATGAAATTGCATATTCATTATCAAAGTGGTGTAAGTGCAAACATCTGATCTAATGGTTAACTTAAGGTATACAAATTTTATTTCTAAATTTATTCTGGAATAGCTATCAAACAAGCGCTGACACCCCGCTCCGCGTGGGTTTTCTAATTCTGTGCCTTGATAATTGATCAGAACTGAAGATCGGTGTCCACGATAGATTGCCTAGTGTGGACATCACCAGGTGTAGTAATTTAGGTAAAATTGAAAAAACACTTAAAAGAGAATATGGACTTACACCACTTTCAAAATAAATGGTTACTTTATATGTTTATTTTTTATATAAAGGTAGTATGTTCGAGCGTCCGCCGCCGCGCTCCTACACCAAGTGGCGCGTCAAGAACTTCAATACCGCAGACAGCTTTACTATTATTGTACACTGCTCACACAAACTTAAGGTAATATCATTAATTTAAACTAAATATTATAATAAGGAAATATTATTTTTGTACTGAAATAACTCAAAAACTACTGAGCTGATTACAAAAATTCTTTCACCATTAGAAAGCTACATCTATGTTACATAGACTATTTAATGAAAGACATGTTTAATAATAAAGTTAAATAGAATGGTTAATTTATACCTAATATTATATAGAATTATACTTCGGCCGCTGAGAGAATGCGGATATGACAGGTCGTGTTCGAACGGGCGACTTAACTTCAAACTG
>QDHC01002861.1:88248-141559 GCA_013186455.1 Papilio dardanus tibullus
AAATACCCTCTTTTTTCAAAGTACCCTCTCTTTTACTCAAGGTCCATAGATTTTTCTGGAACATGATGAATAAACTACAAAAAGATATTGTTCATAGGAACCGGGTTTTTACCACGATTTAGCTGTTTAAGCTCCCGATATTTCGGCACACTTGCATGCGCCACGGTCACGGGCAGACATCCATGTGATGTTAGTAAAAATCACTAAAGTTTAAAGTTATATATCTACAAAAAGATATTCAATTTCTACACAGTTTGTCATTTAGAGTTTTGCCATTCTTATCAACACTATATCTATACTTAACAATATTTGCACATTTTGATGATGATGATGATGATATATTTGACATAGATTACCTTCCTCCAAAGCAATCATGTCCATGAGTGTGGTGGGCGACAGCGGCCTGGTGTTACGACTCAGAAGTTCCTCAAACGCAGTCTCCAGTTTCAGCACTCCCGTGTTGTATAATTGATTCTAAAATATTCCATATATCCAGTGAAACAAATACATATTAGATGTTAGACACACTAGCTGTTTTGCGCGACTTCATTTGCGTGGAATTAAATAATATAGCCTATGTTACTCAGGGATAATATAGCTTTCTAATGGTGAAAGAATTTATGAAATCAGTCCAGTAGTTCTTGAGTTATTTCAATACAAACAAAAATACAAAGTTTCTCTCTTTATAATCTTAGTATACATATATAACTTTTACTTACAATATTTTCTAATTCAACACTTTGTGGATTATTTTTATTGAAGTAATTCTGTGCTTCGGCCAATTTATCCAATGCCTGTGGAAGAAAAATCAAAAAATATTTGTATACTACATTTTTAGCCAGATATCTTAGCTCTCTAAACAAAAAAATACATGTTTTAAATACCTCAAGGTAGACATTCAATGATTCTGTGGTGGACGTGTGAGGGCCAGCCTGTATGAGGTCGGCCAGCTCTCTGGACATCATGTAGAAGTTGATCACATGGTCCAGCGCTTTCACCGTGCGCTCCATGTCTACAATAATCACATCTACAGTCAAACCTGGATAAGCGACAGTCATTCTATAAGCAGTTTTGACTGTACTTATTTTACAATGAATAAACTACAATATGAGAATCCTATCAGATATTAAATAGTGGCTAAGTCTTACTTAGTAAAAGATACTGTTTAACATTTGTCTATAAGAATTTAATTTATATCCTATACTTCCTATAAAACTTTTGTGGAATTTAACACATTTTCCTGCAATTGTAGAAGTCTATGGGCAGCGGTAGCTTCGTTATTTCAGCAAATCCTGGTGGCCACTTACTTCTTGCCACTTTATCATATTCAAAAAAGGAATGTGTGACACATACTATTATGGATATGTTGTAAGCGAGCAGTGTCCCCATATAAAGGCAGAACAGCTGTTTCCAACTGCTGCAGCCTCTGCTCGCAGGCGCCCAGCACGTTGCACACGTCGCCCGCCAGCGTAGAGCTGCGGTTGGCAGCCGCCTTTAACTCTTGTATATTTGTCATCTCCTAAAAACACAACTGGTAAAGTAAACGCCCACTTTACAAAGAAATAGGTATTGTTTCAGTAGCTCTTATAAATTTAGTCAAAGGCAAAAATAAAATAAAGAAAGGATTTTCATCTCCTTTAATTGACCTTCTTTAATTTCATTTCGATTTCAAATTTCTTCTCAATCGCGTACATTATTGCTTGACTGGAAAAACTTTTATTTGAGACTTATACTTATCAAGTTAAATATTGCTTTGAAATATATTCACTGAAAGCACTACATCAACAGCCAATTAATTGCAGGGTTTTTAAATAAAATATAGTTTTCTGGATAAAATAATAATTGATATTTGATAAATAAATAAAATATTGTTTGCGTAAAATGACATTGACAGAAGACGGCTGTCTTTTTTTTTTTTTTTTGAGATTTTATGGCCTGGTAACAAGACGGCTGTCAAAGTCACACTTCTGATCGAATTCAATAGCGAAATTGTTGAATGGTCGAAAATCTTTATAATTTTCTCAAGAACCTTATAATTACATCACGATTTTACAAGTAAAATAATTTAAAGATTAAATACCGTACATCTATTTTCTGAAACAATATGTGGAAATATACGATTTGACAACTGGGCAATTACTTGTGTATCCGATTTTTTTAGAAATATCTGATGACGTGCCTTTGCTTCTCGAAACGTGGCTGACGTTCATATTTTTGACTTGTCTTGTCAAAATTGTATAAATCCAACAAGAGTGAATCGTAGGCACTTTTACATAAACTGCTCAAAGGATTGCAATAATTAAGGTGTTAAATTGCTGTAAATAATAAAACGTAAGTTTATACTGTGTAGAATTTATGTTGTGAAAGAAAGTGTCAAGCCAGACAAACTTTTTATTGATTTATTGAATTTCTTTCAGAAAATGGATCAAATCGCAAAGTTTGTTGAGCCAGGCAAGCAATTCGCTAAAGACTCTATCAGATTAGTAAGGAGATGCACAAAACCAGACAGAAAAGGTAAGTTAATTCATTTCAATGTTGAATTGCCCTACATTTAGAATCTTTGCCATTGAATACATTATTGACTGTTTCTCCTAGTTTTCCCAGCCTAAATATTTCAATCCAGGTTTTTCAAAGAGAATAAGAAGCAAGTCTATAGATTATTTGATGTGTCTCAATACATACATCTATATTTTTTAAACCTTGAAACATACATGTTGAAGTATGTAGTCTTACTTTTGTCCAAGTATGTCAATATGGTTTCATGTAGAAAGTTTATTTAGTCAAAACATTATGCTTGCTGTTCCCCATGTTAGGATTTTAAAAGTATGGAGAGCCCACCATGGTTGTATTGGAGATAGAAAAAATTGTATGATATATTTTTATCTCCAATTCTATCTTAATTATATCTGAATTGTTTTATATTTCTACATAACTTCTATAATCTTAGTTTAACTTCTTTTACCTACCCAATTTAATGTAGATTTGTTATTGTTTTTTTTTCTTTCCAGAATTCCAAAAGATTGCAATTGCCACGGCTATCGGTTTCTGCATTATGGGATTCATCGGTTTCTTTGTCAAACTAATTCATATTCCCATCAACAACATTATTGTGGGATCGTAAACTTTAGTTAATTCCTTAGATATAATATTTAACTTTAAGCCCGGAGCCCTCTAATTTAAATTCTCAAAACCCTTCCTCTGCAGTATGATTTAAATAAAATAAATTATATAATTTTTTTATTTATATCTTGTTTTTTTTTGTAAAATAAAACCACATATTAAAATTTATAAAAAGTCAACAATTTTATTAAAACAAAATGTCAAACATTGTCTTGAATTAATATTAAATGTATAGAGCTAATTATTCGAGTTACAAAGTTATTTTATTTTGAATGGTCACCTGAATTACATTAAAATATGGAAACTTATTTTGTGATGTTGGATTTCAAGTGCAAGAAAGTCATTCACAATTAGATTTAACATTCAGTCATTCAAAAAAAATATATAACAATTTTAGGAAACAATTTTGTATAGAGGTTTTACTGTAAAGTAACAAAAATAAATGTATAGTAGAAAATTCTATCCGTAGAGCTACATTAGACCAGTGGGCTTACCCAACATGCTTTTCGATCGACGATTTCGCTGATGGAATCGACAAATTTGTATGAAACTGACATTGACGTACGATATCTCACACGTGACAATCATATGATTTTATCGAATGTCAATGTCAGTTTCATACATTTTTGTCGATTCCATCAGCGACATCGCCGATCGAAAAGCATGTTGGGTAAGCCGACAGTTTGCGATAAAAACCGAAATTTTGCTTCGGCGTAAAACCGTTTTTTGCGTGACATCGGTCCAATGAAGCCGTAGAGTAACAATACAATTCAAAGCTGAAGACTAAAAAAATTACTTCAAATGCATAATCTGTATTAATATGGTGGAAAAAACTGTCATGTCAATTTTGCCGCCATTGCAACAATTTCCACTTAACTTATGAACTTGATTGTAAAAATATTTGTGCCATGCACATTCCTCGCATTTTCAATAATAATTGTAATTAAATTTATTTGTACTAATTAAATAGGAACATTAGTTCAACGGTTTCCGCATTACGTGTATATAATACGCGGGATTTTCAACTTGGTCCATCGCCTTGAAGTCAGCGTATATGCTGTGCTCGGCCGCGTGGTCGAACGCCTCGTCCAGCATCGACGTGAACTTGTCCAGTTCGTGCGGGTAGTAGCACAAACGGAACATACTGCAAATTAAAAAAAAAGTAACCTACAAGGTCCAAATACAATCGGACCTGGATAAGCGAGTCAAAAGCACCGCCATATTTGTCTCGCTTAGAGATTTCTCTGTGATCCATGTTTCTCGCTTATGGAGGTAGCCCGTCGGGACCATAGTATGACTGTCGCTTATAGAAATTTCTCGGTTATCGACGTCTCGCTTCGAGGTTTGACTGAGACTTTGGTTAAAATTATATGAATTTTTGCACTTAATTAACTTACGTGAGATTTTGCACGTTCTTGAATATAATACCGAATACGTAAATTACAACATTCTAAACAAAGAGATAACTAGAACTAGCTTTTACTTCAATCTACTCTTTATAAAGCAGGTCAAGATTGATTCCCTTTATCACTATTACCTTTGCTCGCTGAGCTCGGCGTCATCGTCCGCGCTGATGCGGTAGTCCAGCGCCACCAGCTCGGGCTTGCCGCGCACCACCAGCACCGACGTCTTGATGTCTACTGGATAGCTGCACTGCAATGCAATACATTATTATGTTATTAATGTACATAATATCTATCAATCAGAAACTAGTAAAAGTATAATATACGCAACAGGTTTGGTGCATATTTGTCAATTATGACACTTGGTCCTTCGAGCCAGATCGCTCATTACTTTAAAACTTGCTTTCAACTTAACCTCACGGGCTGAAGCTTATTTAAACATTGAGATCCCAAAACAAACAATCTTACATTATAATAAATGGAATGTCCAGGCGTGGCTCCGCTGTTGATCATAGCGTCGTAGTTCCTGTGGTCGATGAACAGCATGCCACCAGGTTTGAGGACTTTGGCGAAGTTCCGGAGGCACATCCTCTGCGTGCGCTGGTCCTCGTACTCGTCAAGCAAGTGGGCGAACGAGTTGCCCAGGCAGATGACCGCGTCGAACGTCGCGCCCGGCAGGAACGTCTGAATATCGTTAGGTAGTGTCTCCCAGCTCGCTTCTTCGATTACTAGAAAATAAGAGAACAATTAAAAAGCAGATCAAATACCACTCAAGAAAGTCCCGGTTTTCGGAAACGCCGGAACTATACAATCGCTCTCGAGGGCCCTATTTAGTGAGTCAAGTTTCATATAACCCTGCCTTACTCCCAGAAGGCTCAGTAGCTTTTAATAATTTTCGCCGGCTCTAAATTAGACTATACTACAAATTGCCGCGTTTAACAGATGTAAAAACAACAGTGATGTACGTACTCCACTCATCATACTTGTGGTCCTTCCTCTTCTCCCAGCGCGCCTTGAGCGCGTGCTTCAACATCTTGTCCGAGGCGTCCACGGACACCACCTTGAAGCCCTCGTCCACCAGCATCATCGAGTCTATGCTGGAAGTACAACAAACATTTATAATGAGACAACAGCCTAAATAGTTACGAGTACTAACTTTTGATCACGCGGTAATGTATTTGAACCCCGCCATTCCCATTAAAAGTAGTTGAAAAACTCTGTTTAAAAATATGTAGTAAGTAGTATTTTATTTATAAAAAAATTGTCCAGGGTTTTTTAGTCGCCTAGAGGCTGTTAATTTCCTCTTCTTATAATTGCATTAGGAATTCTATAAAAGTGGTTTAAAAAAAGTATTTCTTGGAAGTTTTTTGTTTTATTTTAAGTACTTGTTTATTTAAATATATTAACTTGTTTTTGCCAGATCGGAGAATGTCTTGATGTTGATACAGGAGAAATTACTTTTATAATAGTAAAGATATGCATTTTGTTATGTGCTCCAGCGTAACGACAAGAGTAAAGATAACAGACGTCTGATAAGAGTACTGTTTGTGTCGAAAGGTTAACACTATCTCTCCTTATCCGATACTTTAACGTAATTACATTATTTTATGTAAATATTATCGTGCATAGATAATAAATATTACAACTTAATGAAAACAAGATTAATATTATGTAAAAAAAGTTGCTTCTTGAAATCAAGAGACAGGATAACGTCATATGTTTGCAAAACAGGTGGTCGCGACTCAAAAACTTGTATAATTTACGTTCCCAACTTCTCCGAATGATTTATTTTTGAACCTGTTTCAGGACCCCTTTTGTAATTTAAATCGTCTTCCCGGGAACATCAAACACAAGTTTGATATTTGGTATACATTTTAGATGTGTGACAAAGTCACTATGGTATTCTGGTAGAAGAAAACAGCTCCACATAATATTGATTTCAGAAAATTACTATTTCCATCTTTCATTTGTCATTTAATTTGCCACGAAGTTTATAATATTGCATCTAGTGTTCGCACAAGAAAGTAATTCTTCCCTAGACAAAGCGCACTCTATGTGACACCAACAAACAGCTTAAGACGGATTAAGTATATTATGTTCTATGTTCAAGATCAACGTTAACAATGGGTGTAGCTACTGGCGTTAAATTACGTTATTTTGCTGAATATAATATAGCTTTTGATTCCCTTATCATTTTAAATGTAGGTTTTGCGAGTTTATCAAAACAATTTTTCTTTAACAGTTAAATGATAAGATTTTTGTATTAAGTTTAATCGAGTTTTTTCTTGTTTTCGTAGACTGGTATATCACAGCTTTTGTTTTGGTTTAGATAAATATATTAAAAATAATCAGACAGATATCCTATCACGTATATTTTAATCATTTACGTTGAGTTGACTTTTACGACATAAAGGTTAACTTTTATACTCTTTTATCGTTAAAAATGTAAAATTAAATAGCCTCTCACACTTAACTGGTACTTTAAAATAATGTGCAGGAATAATGTTTAGTCGCAATCGATGGGCTCTAGTTTAGTCTCAATTACATTAAATATCTTTGGAGTTATGTAGATTTGTATTATTAAGCTTACCCAGTGCCGCAGGCGGCGTCCAGAACCTTTACACAATTGTGCTTCCTGAGCAGACCCGTGAGGAAATTCTTATAGTTCTGCGTCCGCTGGTTGCTGTCCCCGATGTATTTCTTCCAGACTCTAGCAGCCTTGCCGTCAGCGTACTGGTCCTTTACACCTTCAGAGGGGATCCCCTGGGACCGGGAGTGGAATACTTTGTCCGCTGACATCTTGTATTAGCACCCTATTAGATAATGATAAAGTAAATGTATTGAGCTTATTAGATAATAATTTGTATGTGATTGAACGGGACGGATGGTCATAAAATTAAATCAGAGATATCTTAGATAGTTGTAGTTTTATAGCTCAATATTTATTTTATTACAATACACCTATGCGCCGTTAACTACGAGGTAACTGTAAACGCATAGCTAAGCGTGCCTGTATAAAAAAGTTTTAGACTATATTAGTTATTGCTAAACTAATTTAATATCAACCTTCGTCATCTTATCGCGGCCATACGTTTGTAGTTGATTCAGCACGTCATAGCTTATCAATAACATAAAATTACGTAAAGTCTTGTTTATACATACATGGAACCTAAGATATTTCAAGGTTAGAAAGAACATAGTTATGCTTTTTCGATTACTAGCATATAGTTGCAGTTTATGCTCTTTCTATATTTCGTCGAACTGCGACGGGTAATTCCCTAACTCCCATTAGTAAGAATTGATAAAAATTATAAACATAAGGTCAGTGATTCTCAACCACTGTGAACTTTTGTGTGCCGCCAAATTTTGCAAATATATAATTGTGTTAATATTATTAAATTATATTATTTAAAAAGAAAAATATTTTTAACATGAATTTAAATCCACAAAAAAATAAATTATTTTTTTATTTGCTTTGCAACTATTTACACAGTGTGTTGTAGTAAGTAAATAATTTTATGTTTTTCTTTGTGTGCTGCCAAATTTTGAAATCGTTAAATATGTGCCGCAACAAAAAAATAGGTTGAGAATCAGTGCCTTAGGTACTTGTATGAAGTGTCGAGTAACGGGAAACATATTATTTTCCTCATTGATTAATTGTTACATCGAGAGCGAAAGCTATAGTCCATTTCAATGATAAACACTTCCATGTTTTATTGATCGTATTTATTAATTTTCTTCCCTTAGCAACGTGTATTGTAAGTACGATAAAAATATCCTTATTATGAAACGTTATCAGTTGCCCATAATGATATAATTAACGCAAAAAAAATATTTACAATGCGATATCTTAAGCGGTCGTGGCATGCATAGGTAATCGAACGCAACACTGCTGTGCCATACAATTTTTCCGTCTATATTATTTTACTTATGGTATTCAGTTATTACCAATTACCTAAGTTAGTTCTATCTTTTACATTTCTTATTTGACTTATTATATTTTCTTAAATAAAGTAGAGAATGATTGATAATACAAGATATAAAAATTAAATCTATAATTTTTGAACCCGGGACTTGCATCGCGTATCACACTTACTTACTTACCTAAACTACAATAAAATAAAAATCCCTAAAATATTCTGTTTCGAATAACTAATTTTATAGCAATATTACATCGAATTACCAATAGGTAATTTTACTGACACAAGAAAAAAAGAAAAAATGCCTACCTATAAATGTACTATCGCAGCCGTCTGTCTCAGCTAACTGTAACGATGTATCAACGATTAACACTGGAACCACAGTCCATGTTCAACACGTTTTATATTTTAGCACTTCAAAACAATGACGCAATAAACCGCTAGCTTTCGTCCGGCGCACGGGGCCGTCTCGCCGATACTACGCGGTTACTGACTGCCGGCTCTGACCTAGCCCGTTGTTTGAGTACTGCGAAATTATGTCCTTTTGGCATTGATCTTGAAATACTATTAGATAAATCTCCAATGCTAATGCAGTACAAGGAAGGAACGAAAAATGAAACAATTATGATACAAGGTCGCTCTAGTTTAAGCGCTTAAGTTCAGCAATATACTACACAGTGGCTTACTTTACCTATTATTTAATCAATTTAGTTGGTTTTAAAAAATCGTAAAATAGACTTTAACGTTAACTTTATGTTAAAATAGTAGATAATCGCAGTACTTGTTAGTTTTTGTACATCGTCGTAAATATCGTTACATACAATAGGACGTTGACACCCAAATAATCACTACACGCAGGATACTCCCGATCATGGAAGAGATTGTTGCGGTACTCTTTTATTGGTCTCCCGTCGACGTTAGCAAATTTGGCTATTATGCGATAATTGTGATTCATTAAATAACTATACTAAGAATAATAACTAATAACATTAAAAACTAAGTATAACTACCTCGTGGTAGAATCTTTGACGAAGTTGTCGTCTAAAAGTCGAAATTGCTTATTTTGCGTTTTTACATACGGATACGGACGTAGCAATTTTTTTTATAATGTTATGCAACATATTGATTCGGAAGCAACAGGAATGTTACGACATGATCTAAAAATACTAATTTCATCAGCAGAAATAATATTTGCAAGTCATCGTGTCCATGTTCTAGTCTATACATATGCACGTTTGTCTGGTTTCAATGAAAAAAATAAAGCCCTTTATTTTTTTCAAAGAAACCAGGATTTCAAATCTGGATTTGAGATATTGTTTCAGTTTGCGGACTCAAAAAAAGTTTTTATTAGGGGCGGGCCATAGAAAACGCGCCGTTCAAATTGTATCCGCTCAACGTGTAATGGTCGATTACTAAAGGTGAGCGCCTACTGGAAAAGGGTAAAGAGCTGAGCAGGACCTGGACTGCCCCAATGTCCACTTTCATACGAAACAGCATATTTGTCTCCACAACAACAAAGAGAAATGAGATGTGTCAAAAGGGCCAAAATGCTCTAAAGAGCCGAGCTGTGAGAAATGAGACTGTGGTACGCAGTTGGGCTCGCTTAGCTCAGCTTTTTTATGATGTTGAGATTTTCTAGGTGAAGTTGATGTTTTGTTATGATTTGATTATAGATTTTGTTGCGTTATAACAGCTAGCGGTCTGGGTCACGTTTAGTTTGTAAACGTGCGCAGCGTCATCTGTTTTTAATAAAGATAACACCTTGTTTGTCACAAGTAAAACCAGTGAAAACTGGTATATATTTTGTATACAAAAGACGTTACATAGTGACAAGAATGAGGCAAAATTTTGTCGATTTTCTTTAATAAACTATCGTTTATTAGAACATAGACTCGTATTTTAATTTAAGGTCTGAAATAACAACGTCATACAATTTTATTTAAATTTATTCCTCTATAATAAAAGATTTATAAGTCACTTATTAATTAAGCTAATTAAGTTCACACGAAAACTTTATATTTTTAATAATTCAAAAATAATCAAAATAAAGTATACAAAAACATAAATATTAACCAGAAAGGAAGGTCAGACATCGCTAAATTAAATTAGCAGTCGTTATTAAGGATTGTAAGTACGTTTTTAGTACAATTATTTTAATTAAAGATTTGGCACTGCTGCTATATTGACACAGCTCCAAAATATATGCCTCAATAATGATTTACAACTATTTAATGTTACTATTATTCCATTGCTTATAGAGCAATAATTGACAAACTATTAACTTAAGAAAACTGTGTCGAATTCAAGGTTATATAGTCAAACCTCGATAAGCGAGAATTATATCGCGGTCCCTTTTACTCTTATCCAGGACTGTATTCACATTTCATTGACGTCGTTTATTTATTGATTTATGATGCTTTAAGGTTTCCGAAAAAAAAAAACACGAAACTACCAGAGGGCCTAAAGTAAGATGTAATGTGTATTATAGTTTGGATAAAGTTTGTTATAATTTTTAATTTCCATTGAATTAGCTACAGGGGATCTAGACTCCGGCGCCGACGTCTGTCGCGTCAATGCCGAGCATCGCGAGCTCGTCCAGCTCCGCTCTGTTCTTCTCCTTCCCCTCCATCTTGTGCGTCCTCTGGGCCTCTTTCTTCTTCTGGTGTGGAGGCACCAGCGGCACGTGCGTGTCGTACAGCTGCGGCCGAGGCGGGAATAGATCGAAGCCCATCATCATGGGCGACATCGGCGACACCTGCGCGCCCGGCGGCTGCACCAGGCCCAGGTGGGCGAAGGGCGGCATTGGCGCGAAGCCGGGCGGCAGGAACAGCTCCTGCGCCAGCTCCGGCGGCTTCGAATTAGAGGGGAAGATGATGTCGAGCGCCTCCTGGAAGTCCATGGGCAGGTTGTTCGCCGGCTGCGGCGGCGGGATCGGCCTGCGAACACAAGACTCCATGTAGTACAGAGGTGAACTCTTGCAGCAGCGGGCAGGAGTGAGCAGCGGTGGTACTGACGGCGGCAGGAGCTGCGGCGGGGGCACGCAGGGCGGGCAGGGGGGCGGCAGGAAGCCGGGCGGCGGCAGCGCCAGCCCCAGCTCCTGCTGCTGCTTCTCGAGTTGCGCCTTCGCTATCTTCTCCTTGAAGATGGCCACCTGCACCACAACGCACAATTACTTTTAACACATATATTTCATATTATACAAGATATTTTATACAAATCATACAAATTCACTTAATTTCAGTTATTATTTTCACTGCTGTTACTTAAATATACCTTTTTCTGTATCTCGGCGTCCATCTCCTCTCTCTTCTTCTTGATGACTTCTTGTTCGTGCTTCTTCTTCTCTTCCTCTTTCTTCTGTTCCTCGCTCTTGGCCGTCTTCGATAGGTTTTTAAACACGGGCATCTTACCTGGAGAAAAAAAGCATTTTATACCCATCACGTATTTTTTTTTAACCTTTTAAGAGCTACAATTCTTTGACTTGGGTTGATTTTATTTCACGAATATATTGCGGTCTTGATCTCACCAATAAAAGGCATCTTCTTAATTTCTGTCTTCTTTACTTCTGCCTGCTGGGAGGACCGCGACTGCTCCCTTGATTCTTCATTCTCATTCCTTCTCTCCTCTCTTCTATCAGACGCGTCCCTGTCGTCTCTTCTGTCAGACCTGTCATCTCTCTTCTCCGCCCTCTCGTTCCTTCTCTCATCTCTTCTTTCCTGTCTATCTTCTCTCCTGCTCTCCGATCTACGCTCGCTGCGTTTATCTTCGCGAGAAGGAGACTTTCGACGTTCCTTTCTATAAAAAATTATATATGTACTTAAAATTAATGGTTTAACCAAATTTAATTCTTGTATAGTCCGGCCGCTGGGAGAATGCGGATAGGACAGATGTCAATTCGACATGACTAGTGATGTGGTATAAATAACATTAAAAACTAGTATTTAGTAACTGCTACTTATTTTGTTATTTTCTATATGAAAATACTATATTTTATCTGGAAAATGTATACATATTATGAAATATATCGTTTTAAACGTAATCTATGCGCGCAAGACGACAAGAGACGAGGGAGACGACTGTTGGTGAATGTCACAAAATGAGTCGTCACAACGCTATTTTAGGTTGCCATTTTTCTTTTCACGTCACCTAATTTCGTATTAAAAACTGTATTAAATATGCATTAAGTATATTATAAAATTATAACTTTTTATTTTACATTATACCGACTGACAGGTTATATTACGATTATAAAAATATTCAACTACATTTGCCTCGTTATTTTTGTCTCATCACTACAAAAACAAACAGTTGACATAAACTTGTAACACCGTAGTTTGACGTGGTTCGACTTTTAAAAGTTATTGTTTTCATATTTGTTCGTTAATAATTTTAGCTCAAAATAAATACGTTTATTGTAAGTTGGCATAATGATTATTTTTTAATGTTATAACTCGTTATTAACGTTACTAAAAGAGATTTAAAATTCTGCCGTAATTTTACCACCAGTTTGAAGTTACGTCGCCGGTTCGAACACGACCTGTCCTATCCGCATTCTCTCAGCGGCCGGAGTATAGTTGTGTAGTTAAATAGCTAGAATGACAGTGCAGTCAAACTTGGATAAGGCATTCTAAAGTCTCGACGAGCTACCTCCATAACCTAAAAACTCGGATTAGAGAGAAACCTCTGTAAGCGAGTCATAACGCGGTCCCTTGGCCTCTCATTTATCCAAGTTCGATTGTAATACATATAATGCTCTGAACAAATAAAATTCGCAACAAAATTTATATCCTTAATTGTAAAAATAACTCAAAAACGTAAAATCCTACAAAATACCTTCAAAAGTCATAGATTAATACAGATATGTTGACTCACTCGACCCTGTACTTGAGGTTGTCCAGGAGCTTGCTGTCGAAGGTGACCGGTATGGAGGACATCCACTGCGACAGCGCGCTCTTGTCTATCACGCTCTCCTTCTTCTCTGCACACAAAGAACCTTCTAGAACTTAGAACTTCACAAAAACAATAATCATAATAATATTTTAGTACTTTTAATAGGTGAAGTAGACAAACCAGGAAATTGTATTTTGTTGTGGTCCAACTTAAGGTTCAAGTGGAACCCATTTTTATCCCAAACAAAACTGAGTTATACCTTATGGCAATAAGATTTATTTTACTTTGCACATTCTCAATCTCAATTTTATTTGCAATAAAAATCTGCTCCCCTCTACTCCATTTTTAACCAACTTTCAACGGAAGGAGATTATCAAGTCGAGGAGTTTTGTAAGGACGGACTCTTACTTTTCCGCTTCTTATCATCGCTGTCCGAGCTGCTAGAGCTGCTGGAGTCGCTGCTAGACTGCTTCCTCTTGTTCTTCTTCTTCTTCCTTCTTTCCTTCTTGCGCTTCTTGTCCGTATCCGGGCTGGCCTTCCTCTTTGTGTGGAAGCCGTCCTTGCTGAAGGTGATGGTGTGGGCGGCGTAGGGCGGCTTCTCCTCGCCCTTGACCTTGGCCCGACTCTTCTCGAACGCCTTCTGACGGTCCGACATCCAGTCCGTGTCCCAGTGAGGGTTCTGCTCTACGAAGTTCTGAAAATTATCACATTGAATACTAGCTGTTGTGCGCGACTTCGTCCGCGTGGAATTTAAAAAATATAGCCATGTTACTCGAGTATAATGTAGCTTTCTAATGGTGAAAGATTTTTTTTAATCGGTCTAGTAGTTTATGGGTATTTCAATACATACAAAAATTCAAAGTTTCTCTCTTTATAAATTACGTCAATGGTGTAAAGGAATTTTCATCAAAAATCTGATCCTTTGATTAGAGATTACTTTTTAAGTAAGGCAAAGCAAATCTGCCTTAGTCTGTGCGACCTATGCAATATAAAGACGAGAACCTCCGAGATTGTATTGCTAATCCTATTGCTTTATTACACCGAGTTCGCGATATAAACGGAGATTTTTCTTCGGCAAAAGTCAGCGTTTATCGCGAACTCGGTCTAATGAAGCCGTAGACTCTGAAATCGTAAATTTGTATAACCTTATGTTCAAATGAATTAGATGACAATGTCATACCTTACATTCTATTTTAACCGACTTCCAACAGAAGGAGGTTATCAAGTCAATGAGTTTTTTATGTTTTAATATCAAAGCGTATAGTTACAGTATAATTCTTGGAGTGCTGTATTGACTTGAGATGCGCGCTTGCGCAGTGCAGGTCGCCGATGAACTGGTCGCACAGCTTGCAGTACCACGCCGTTGACGGCACGAAGAACTGCAGACCTGCATATTATCTTAATAAACACCATTTACACCATGCACAGGCTAAAAGCCGTGCCGATCTGAGCGTTGATTTTGCCATTTCGGTGGCCCTAATTGCTTAACTAATGGGAGATAGAATTAACTATCAGTAACATCAACAGACATGTGTTTTTATCTTATTTGGTGGGCACTAGTGAAACTAGTCTATGATAGTTAAATAGCTGACTCCTTTTGTGCCATTTTCTATCGTAGGTCGATGTTAGTTTTACATACTTTTTGACAGAACTAACAAATAACACAGCCGCTCTCCAGACTACTAGACATCTTTTTTTACTAATGGAAACGAATTTAATTAAAACATTAAAATAAGTAAATATAGATATAAGTACCTCTAATGGGTGTGCGCTTGGTGGGTGCGGAGGGGTAGTTGGGGAAGCCCTCGTTCGTGCCAGTCACAGAGTGCCACGGAGCCTCCATATGCGAGGACGCCATCCTGCACATTACGAACAATAAGACGACACATGAAAATGGCAGTGGTCGCTTCGCTATTTCGGCGAATCCAGGGTCCTGCTTTTTTTTAGATATTTGTGAATTTACTAATATTTATTTACCCATTACAAGTAAGGTTGAAAAAGCTTGTTAGGTTATTGTTCACGACTCTTCGAATGTCGGGATTCGAAACCACGACCGCGAGATCGGCAGTCCGTACCCCAAACCATTAGGCTATTGGCGCTTTCAAAACTATGTGGGAAAGAGGCTTTTTAAAAAAAAACTCTTATGCCATTATCGTGTTTATCTTACTTGTGATGAGCGGGCGAGTGCAGATGAGTGAGATAGTCTTTAGCGGTAGCTGGGAACTCATTGCACACTCTGCACCAGTGCATCTCCGGGTCGTAGTACACGTAGTTGAACCTCTTCGTAGACGGAGACCTGCTGACAGTCAACAATATGCCTAAACCCCTTCAAATATACCTGGCATACACGGGCCTATTTCGTGTTGCGATTAATCGATTGCTCCGTCCGTGTATAGTAATTCAATTACCAAATTTAAATAAATATAAATAAATTTATATACTCTTTTACGATAGCAAGGCATCTCAACTAGATCGCGTTTAATTCTGATTTAAAAATCTGTTCGTAACATACATACTGAAAATTAAAATGTTATATCGCAAATACATAATACTTGTGACATATTTTACATTATAATCATTGTTAATTTCGATTAATACAACAACGATTAACACATCTTTAAAAAAAACATATAGAATTGAGAACCTCCTCCTTTTTGGAAGTTAAAAAAACACATCAAAAACCGAAATTATAGTCAAATTAGGGAAAAATTAATGCAAATATTTTTGTATAACAAACAATAATAACCAAATTATGTTCATCGGCTAATTACAATGGCATTTTATTGTTAAAATAAAACAATATGTACACTGAATACTAAAACTATTTAACAAATAGAAACATAGAGAGTTATTTATTACGTAATCAGTAAACAATACGAAAAAATCACATTCTTTGATACATAAATTAATAAAATTTGATAAAAGGATAAAATAAACAGCTATAAAGTTTAAAAATTATTTTATTAAATAAAAACACTTTTATATAAATTTTCCTTAATAATAAATAAATATATAGCTACATTTTCATGTTATAAAAACTTAAATATCCCAATACAATTAATTAAAACAAAAAATCAACAGCAATTTATATTACAAAATGCATAAAAAATTCTTCCTTTTTCCTAAATTTTCATTCCAAACTCCAATATGACTTCATAAATCACAAACTGAAAACTTCACTGTCCTGTGTGAGCAATAACTAACGCTAAATATCAAAAACTTATAAATTTCAATCCTCTTATTACACTAATGGCCAATTACTGAACCATCATTAAAAGTGTACCATCTTAAATAAAAAAAGAACATTAAACTCCAATTTCCATACAAAAATTAACATTAGTTAAATTATAAGCGGTACTTTAAAATATGTTTCAGTATTCGACCCTGTTCAAAAATAAATCAATTAATATCATAAAGCATACAATAGCAAACTACCCACCTGGATTTCCTCTTGGAGCTGCGTTCAGCGGAGTCATCTTCATTCTTCTCTGCCTCCTCCCCGATGATGCCGTTCAACATGTCCACCACATTGTTGATAGTCTTCAACTTATTCTGTATCTCCAACTATAGCAATAGTTGCGGCATTAGAAATTATAGGAAAAAGCTTCATAAAATAACATAACAGATTCAATGGCAATCACGTTATTTAATTTTAATAATAAAAATAGCATAAACTGTGGAAGCAATTTGTAACCAAACCTGTAACTTTGTATTTTCTTTCAGAAAGCGTTTGGTGTCAGGACTCGGTGAGCGTTTGTTGTCGCTGTGCAGTTCATTTCTCTGCTCTTTCAGTGTCTCCAGCTCCTTCTTCAGTATGTTAGCTTTCTTCATGCAGTCCTCGCGCTGCTTCGACAGAGCCGCCTTTTGATGACGCATTTCTGATTCTATAGCTGCTGTAGAAAAAAAAAATTGTATTATGTACTTAGAATAATATAGGAAATTTCATTTTTTATACCATTTAAAAAGTAAAATCTGCAAACCTTAATCAATTATAGTAAATACTATATTAGAGAATTGTATGTTAATTCACTGTGATTCTTCTCAGTAATGGTCATAGTTCAAAGGCATCCAATGCTCGTATACATTCCAAATTAAGGTTTAAAAATCAGTAGCATCTAGTAAAATGTATGAATATAATATTTTTTACACTTTGACAAACACCTGCATCTTTAAAAGGGAACTAAGCCGATGATAAATATATAGGGATTGATTCCTTCAAACACTATCTTAAAACATGTTTCTTGAGTTACTGATCCAAATATCCTATTGTAAGTAATAAAAAACAAATATTACACATTGCTTTTTGTAGAAAAAATACAATTTGTGACATATACACAGACTTACCAACTTATTGAATTAATATAAAATGATTTATCTTTCACCACCCTGAGCCTCTTTACAGAGTTAATGTTCTTCAAGGGATTATAACAAAAGAATACATTTAATTCAATCATAATATTCCCTTTCATGGAATATGTGTAATGCTAAGATAAAAATATATTAAAAAACAACCATATATAGATTTTAAGCAATGGAAAAAGCTTAACTTACCTTCTTTTTTGATTTGCTCTTCAACATTGAACATAGGCTGGTTTGGAGCAGACTGAGACCATCCTGAGCTGCCTGGTGGCATCGGAGGCATCCCACCTCCAAAGTTTTCATAGTTACCAGGATATGGTGGCTGATAGTTGCTCGGATAATTTCCACCCTTGAAGAATTCATAAAAGTTCTAACATTCTTTGTCGATATTGAATTTGTGAGGAGGGTTGGTAGAAATCTTTGGTAATTTATTTTAAAGTTAAATATGTTTGACTTTTCCACTCATACTCACACAATGCAAGCAATAGTAAGTGTTTAGACCCAAACATCAATAATTACCAGGAAGAAATATAAAATTTAAATGATTATTATTAAATATGGTATGAGATAGAGAAAAGACGGTGTAAATTTCCGCAAAAACCTACTTGAAATTGATTATCCCATAATTCATTAGGTTCTGGCAGTTTTGATATCTCATTCAGAATGTTGTCATCTAATACATCTTTTTCAGATTTTTGTGGCGTGCGGCTACGTCGTTTACCTTCCCTACTGGGAGGGCTTCTGGTCCGTTTCCTCTGCATTTGATTTCTGTAATAATTTCGGTCCCAGCCGCCACCTCGGTCATAACCTGACTTTCGGGAAACGTCGCGAGACATTATCAGCTTAAGAAAGTTTCATTTATCTTACAAACAAGTAGATTTACGACAATTTAATGCTTAAATTAATCACACACGATAGGAAAAAAGTTAAATATTTTGTTTTAACATAATGCGCTACACCATAACAAAAATGCAAACAAAACTTTGACAGTTACCGCCATTTTGTGATTTAGGCGCAGACAATAATCGACATGGATAGGTATCGATATTTTCCAAGATTTCATATTTTTCCTCTAAAGTTATCGATAATAAATTCTTTTAAAATAGCTGAAATATCAAAATGATGATTGCTTTGATTTATTGACGGTGGCAATGGCTATTATAGCCGTGGGTTAGAAAGAAGTTAAAAATCAAATCTGTCCATGTATTACGGTCAGTGGCCTCACTACTTGCGCCTAACGAAATGTTAAACGCTGGAGTACAAATCAAAACGGCGATGCTTATAAATAAAAACAAATACTTAATAAGTATTAAAGTTGTTGTACTATAGTAGTTATGTACTCGCTAATTTACCTGTTTTACTTTTTTGCCCTTTGACCTTTAACTTTTTTATTTTTTAACCACCTCATTCTTAAATTAGCCGTTACATTTAAAATTTCCAAGCAACAATTAATACATCAGTAGGTTTTTGCGTGTTCATTCTAATTAGCCTAAGTAATATTAATATTAAGCACTAGTATTAACTCAACTTTGATTAATCTAATAATACGATAAACCAAATTATGACCACAAAGCATACAGACGAATTGAGAACCTCCTGCTTTATTCGAAGTTGATTAAAACCCAATATACCTTACAACTCCATAAAATAAATCAATTTTAGTATTAACTAAAATTCTGTCCTTGTTTTATAACAATTTAGAGTGTACAAAAGCGGTTGTATTAGATTTCGTTTGTTAGGGAAAGTCAGGTAATAAAATTAAGTAACCTAAGGTCATCTAGATTACGTTTTTTGGTAAAAATCAACTAGCGTGTCTGAGTCGAATTCTGACAATTTTTGCATTTAAACAAGGTTTAGACATCGTAATATGCTAACAAAAGAGAGAAAAAACTGAACTAACTACATGGATTTTTTTATCACTTTATTTTGAATTCGTAAAGTTTCCAACCCAAGTAGTTATTAATACCAATTTAAATGTAGAACCATCCGTTATACGTTACTTATAACTAGGTAGTGAGTTAAATTATTAATTATTATTGTGGGTTAAATTCTGCAAGATATTATACTACAAACTTCTACCATGAGAACCTGTGATATTTCGTTGGTCGGCTACCAAAACCTTTGTTTCGATAACTTTATAACTAATTCAGTGTTGTTTGCAATACTCCATGTTGACAAGAATTAAACTGAATTAAAGTTTGTAAATATACAATTTTATGCTTTCATATTTTCCGTATAAAAATGCAGCCTGTTGAAACAATGCAATAATAGGCAATTATTAATTTGCTGAGTTTGAGATTAAGACATGCGCTTGAAATAGTGAAACCTCCATTAGTGACAGATTTATCGAAATTGCAACAATGTTGACATCGGACCGGGCGTCACCTTCACCTTGCCGTGCCTTGCCCAGTGCTATACCTCTCTTGTCACTAGACAAAGTATCTACACTACGCGGGAATAATTTTTTGTAACATTCACTTTATATTTGAGTAGACTTTTATCCATAAATCTATACTACAAGTTCAATAGCCAAAAAACTCGAAATAAATAAACGAATTTAAGTTTTTTTTTAACACAATGGTAACGGAAAGAACGCTGCCCGTTTAAAATACGGAAGCGATGTTTATTTGCATATGAACGATAGTGAATCCTATCTTTCATATAGTATTATATTATCTGAGATATAAGACTAAATAGGTATTTAAATAGGTACTACTAGAAAACCACTGATTATACAAATCCAGAATCGCATGTTTCGTAGTCTGGTTCTTACGCGACGCTTAAAAATACATTGACGCCTCCATTTACTAAATGTTAATTGTTAGTTATTTATCTTCCTTTTTAATTTAGAGTATGATGAAGCATTAAAGGGTTCAAATCGGTAATTAATTAATAGTTGCCAAAAGTTGGCAACCTCCCGTTGGTTAGGTCGTTGCACCGCGATGGCGGGGAAGCAAAACCGCGAGAGACGCGCCGGCGCGACCATTGCCGTGCGTTCGCTGGACGCATGCGCGTTGCCTTTTCCTTTCTCGTGGCGCGAAAACCTACTCGTCTGCAGTTCTCGATATTTGAATAAAAAGTTCATATAAAATACTTAAGTAGTATTGTAATTGTTTTATTACAATATTTTAGTTGAGTGATTGTGTTAGTTATAGGAAAAAATAATCATAATGAAATATAAGGTAAGAATTTTAAATAAATATTACGATTGATATATAATATTTTTTCTATTTCAATGAATTACCGGATTTTATATTTAATACGAGTTGATAGTTTATAACGAACTTTTAAAAACAAAATATTTTGTAGAAAAATGTTTGCTTAAACTCAAATAATGTTAATGGAAACCTTTATAAAGGGAAATAAGAATTAAAAAAGCGTTGGTAAAATATTTTAGATAAGAAGATTTGCGAATATAATACTATAAGTACTTACAATAGTTTAAAAAAACGTTTTATGTAAAATCTTATGTAGGTAGTTGACTTATGGATTGCCAACAAAGAAAAGCGTCAGCAGAGTAAAAGTAAAAAAATAATTTTGGAAAACTACAATTTTATTTGTATACATTCCGATTATAAATATGTTTTGAAAGATCTTTTGCTCATAAAAACATAAAATTTCATTCACAATGAATGTATATAGTAAGTTTACTAAGTTAAGTCTAGTACGATTATCGCCGACCTTCGGAAAGAGACGACACCTTAATAAGTAGTTTCATTTGGTAATTTAATCTAGTTATGATACGCGTCCTTGCATGGGGATACCACCTGGGGGTGTTATGTGTATTTTTTTCTGTAAAGCATCAACTAAACAAAACTGTATATTTTTTTGTTAAATTTGACATGTCAAATTATTTTGTGATGTAAAGGTTTATGTTATGCTAATCCTAAAAACTATGTAGTTATATACGTCGGTACTTAGTTCCTTTGTGTTTGTCAAAACTGAAATATTTTTTTTCCGTTAGTCTATTCTACGACTGAATTCAATCTACTTCAATAGAAAAAAACTGTTCTATTGCTTAGAGTGCGATCGATGTATTTTATATTATTTCTCATAAAAAATATTGAAGATAATCTTTACATTGATTATTATACTTTGTTAAATAGGAAAATGCAGTTTCTAAAGTAATTTATTATGGTTCGTAAGCGTTTGAAAAGTAGCCAAGTAAATGTAAATAAAAAATATTATCGGATAACTTAACCCAATAGAAACGACAAAGAGCTAGATTGCATTAAATCTTTATTTGAGAATTGAACCAAGACTCGTAGTCGTATCGTATGTAACAGGGTAACCGCTCACTCAGCCAATGGGTTGCCGAAAAGCGTAAAGTAAATATTTCATTGAGACGTTTTCTCACACAGATGCGAGAAAAATGATACCAGTATCCATTGAGACGAACGAAAATATTTGGCAATGTTGTTATTATAGCGATTTAAGTTGGGCCATTGTCGATGGATATTATATTTACCATTTTACGTTTTGGGCGACGCGACTCTTTGAAGAGACAATTCTGGGACAATATGAATTGACTTTTGTTATTTTATTTTATGTGATGTTCCCAGACATAGTACAATATAGTGATAGTTTTGGTTATTGATTCAGTATATAACTAAATCAAAATATAAATAATTGATTACACATTACTTATACTTATAAGGACTTTTTATTTTGATCTCTAAAGAAAAGCTTGCTTAAAACAAAAGGATATCCCTGCAAAACAAAGGATAAGGTACAAAAGCGGTTGTTCCTAAAACTGCTAACCTATAAAATTTTATCATTTCTGCATTTTATTTTACTAGCTGTTGCTCACGACTTCGTCCGCGCAGAATTAAGACATATAGCCTACATTTCTCGGGGATTAAATAGCTTTTTAACGGTGAAAGAATTATTGAAATCGGACCTATAGTTTTTGAGGTATTTCAATACATACAAAAATACAAATGTTTCCTCTTTATAATATTAGTATTGAAAAGCTTCATTACCATTTGTTATCCCGTCGCACTGCTACCATCAGTTTTCAGATAAAGTCATATACAAAGTAAACAGAAGAATAAAACAATAAACTCTTGCAAAGTATCATGATTCAATTTGAAAGCCCTTTATTGCACAGCCTCATAATTGTAACATGTAATAAAATGCATCGAGCAAATAACTGCATTTTATCCAGTTACGATCAAGAACCTGTCGAGAACCAACTGCGACCCCATACTGTCAAAATTTATACCGTTATGATCAACGAATTCGCATCACCCCTTCAGCACGGACCAATGACCGGGCACATCGAAACTCTGACAAAGCTATGTAACAGTTATAATAAATTATTCATAACACATTGTTCAATTAATCATATATCTCGATTTATCGGTCACGTAAATATTAATGGCGGTAAGGATTCCATATATAAAAATACCACAATGCTGGCTACATACTTTATTTTAAAAATCGATAAGTGAATCTCATCGTACTGGGAGTTCGACGGGAAAGTCTATACAGTCGAGCCTGGATGAGAGAGTCCGAGGGACCGCGATATGTTTCTCGCTTAAGCCTCGAACGCACTAGGATAGTGTTTTAGTCGAGTAGCAAGTAGCAAGTATCCGCACGAAGGATTTACTAATCTTCTCTACTAAATTGTTGCTGTTCGGACACGTTTAGTTACTAAGTTACTATCTTAGTGCGTAGATTTAGTCTTAAACGACTTACTTAATATATGTCAGTGATTCAACTGAGTCTATGTCAGTGAACAACTGACCATAAATTTTGGGAGATAGAATATCAATTTCCTTATCTGTAATCTTTATCTATTGTACATACATACATATTACATACGAGTGTTAACAATTAGTCTATTAAGGAAGTACCTATAAGTTTTCCTCGGAGATAAATGCTTTCTGGAAAATAGCCGTTTAATACTTGGGGTATTCCATTTATCAATTCTATAACTGTGTCATTAAATCTGCATATTTCTCTCACTAAGAATGTTTTACAGAAGGATCCCACAAGCCTATAACGTGGTTCGTATGACGCACTTCCGTACAAGATTGAAAATAACTGAGTTAGAGATATTATGGAACCATTTTAATATTGTTAAACATTGCCCTACACTTTACACAGCACCTGTATTTTAACATTATAATTAACGGTTGACTTCATTTAAACCTTCCATTTAGATTGCCCAACCACTAATATTATAAAGAGAGAAACTTTGTATTTTTGTATGTATTTAAATAACTCAAGAACTACAGGGCCTAATTCAAAAATTCTTTCACTACTAGAAAGCTACATTATGCCCCAGTAACATAAGCTACGTTATTTAATTCCACGCAGACGAAGTCGCGCACAACATCTAGTTAATAATAAATGCGAAATTAAGATTTATGTTCTTTATATCATACTAGCTGTTGTTCACGACTTCGTCCGCGAGGAAGTAAAAAAATATTTACTAAATTACTCGGGGATGAAGTAGCCTTCTAACGGGGAAGAACTTTTAAAATCGGCCTAGTAGTTTTTGAGTTATTTCATCATCATCACCAGCTCACTATACGTCCCCACCGAGGGGCTCGGAGCCTACCCCCTAAGGGGTGACTAGGCCATAGTCAACCACGCTGGCCCAGTGCGGGTTGGTCGACTTCACACATATCTTTGAATTTCTTCGCCGATATGTGCAGGTTGCATCACGATGTTTTCCTTCACCGTAAGAGCGTCGGGTAAATATGTACAGTCAGCTTCAATAGTATCGTAACATCTAAAGTGCCCAAAAATATAGGAACACCGAAAGTCGTCAAAAATATCGGTACAACCAAAGCTTTCAATTTAATCGAAGCACCCACACTGCCCAAAAACATCGCAACATTCATAGCGCCAAATATATGAGAGCAGCCAAAGAGCCATAATTATAGCAACTGTCACAACGCCAATAGTATCTAAGCATCCAAAGTATCCAAAAATATCGGAACATTAAATGAAATTGAACTCTATCACTATACATTTGAGATACACTTTAAAATAGCCTGCTTACGTCAAAGAAACATACGTCAAAATAATTTGAAACTTTGATTAGAAATATTTCTCTACTATCTATTGTGACCATAGAATTTTGTATATCTAGAAGTAACACTCCATAAAAGTTTTATAGCAAAAAACATGCCCATTTGCAAATATCAAAAGTGCAGATCTTTGCGAGTATCATGTACATTTTTCCCAAGTTTGAGAAAATATAGTGTAATCACAATAAAAAAACGAAAACATTTAATAAACTGTTTATTATTAATTATAATTATTTAAAATAGATTAAATCCAAACCATTTTACCAACCACAATATTGTGCTTTATTGTTATTATAAAATTATTAATGAATGTTTTAACATTGGTTCGATTAATCATTATTTTGTTATTTAGTAAATACTTAAAAATAAAATACGAGAAAAAAGGTTACATTCTATCTAGTTTTATTTCAGCATTATAATGTAAATGACAACACTAGGGAAGTTTTCTCCAAAAACAGGCCTACTATTGTAGACTTCGAATGCTCCATCTATAGGTATAATATATCTATGATTATGACTTTACATGGCTGATGACAGATACCGAACAAGTAGGTACAAATTTTAAGTTGTCAAAGTGTATGCCAATTTGGTGTATTGACCTTACTACGTTTTTCGCAGATATAAGTAAGTAAGAGATGCCGGTTCGATACCCTCGCTACTCCAATTCTTTTTTTTTCTTATTTTTAGGATTTTTAATTTTGTGATACGCTCATTACTTCCTGACCAGATATTAATTAATGTAATTACCAAAGATTGTATTATTATATTAATATATTATTTGATTTGTGAAAATTGTTATTTAATGAAAATTAAAAAGAAGTACTTATTATTAATAATCTTCATTTCTTTGTGAGATAAATCAACAACGCAAAAAGAGGAGCATCCTCATATATTTTACTTGAAATAAACCAATACAATATGAAGTTACGGTTTGAATTTCAATAAAAAGCTAGCCGTACCATATACGTTAAAAGGAATTTCCCAAACTTTAAATGAGATTGCCATTTTGGAAAACAATCTAAATTATTCTAAATTGTTATTTTTTTGATCCATTAATCTCCAAAATTTTTTCTCAAAAAAAATCAATTGATATACTTATATCGTGATTTATATCATGATATATATTCGCTGATATATATCGGCGAACTGCCTATAGCCACACTGTAAAATATTATCTCTTTGAAATAAACAGTGGTTTCAAATGTTACTCTGAATATCCTGATATAATTCACCATTCGTCTCAAATATATTGAAATGGAATATCACATTCCATTAAAATAAACGGAGTTAAGGAGCTCATCCCCAGTTCTAAAACATAAGAGTGGCCACTGATTACAAGCCAAGAAAACGTCAGTACAGTAATAATTCGATAACAAAATAAAAAAAAAACTAGTAGGGGAGAGCGTAGGATTCGAACCGGCATAATTTACTTACGTATTGCTGCGAAACACGTAGTAAAACCAATACGCCAAACTGGTCTACACTGTGACAAACTAAAATTTGTAATCACTTGTTCGATATCTGTCATCGGCCATATAAAAGTCATAATAAATAGTAGAGAAATATTTCTAATCAAAGTTTCAAATTATTTTGACGTATGTTTCTTTGACGTAAGCAGGCTATTTTAAAGTGTATCTCAAATGTATAGTGATAGAGTTCAATTTCATTTAATGTTCCGATATTTTTGGATACTTTGGATGCTTAGATACTATTGGCGTTGTGACTGTTGCTATAATTATGGCTCTTTGGCTGCTCTCATATATTTGGCGCTATGAATGTTGCGATGTTTTTGGGCAGTGTGGGTGCTTCGATTAAATTGAAAGCTTTGGTTGTACCGATATTTTTGATGACTTTCGGTGTTCCTATATTTTTGGGCACTTTAGATGGTACGATATTATTGAAGCTGACTGTACATATGAAATTCGAAAATCGAAAAACACATTGGTACATGGCGGGATTCGAACTCGGGACCTGCAGATTGCAAGTCAAGAGCTAAACCACTGAGCCACCGACGCTCTTATGAGTTATTTCAATACATACAAAAATAAAAAAAAACAAAAATATTTTTTTTCTCTTTTTATAATGTTAGTATAGATTTAAAATATTTTTGGTTTTCAAATGTCTTAATGCTTTAGCTTAATTGAAATTCCACATTTACCATCGAAGATTTTCTTTAAAAATTGTGACGTTATACAAAAGTTTTAGATGTTAAAAAAATAATTTTGAAAAGATTTTGACGAACATTGTTTTCTACTTGTACGATAATACTAAACTTATGTTCGTACTCAGCAATCATATTCGACATTACAAGGCAGGCTTGTATTAAGCTTTCAACATTTAAAATGGCGTTGATTTGTAAGAGGCATGTCAAAGCTCGCCGCGTCCTTGCATAACGGATGCGCCGGCGCATCTCTTGCCTATGCTTGCAGTCACGCCCTAAACCTATAATGGGTACCAATAAAATGTTGTGTAATAAAACAACACTAACCCACTTATTCCTAAAAAAATGTATAAAGTACTACGACAAACGAAGACCAATAAGTCGTCGTTTGTCTGGAGGACACTTGGAACTAAATAAGATAGACCAGGGCTCGCATTGGACCAAATTATGTATCATAAGAAGTACTAGGAACAAGGAAGTTCTGTATTTTTAAATAAATTTTATGAATGTGCCTGTAGCAAACGAAGAAAGTACAACAGTAATAACGCTGATTCTCGTTATAAAGCGGTAAAACACTACGGGGACATCTTAACGACTCTGAGTGCTGTATTAGGTACTTAATTGGTATAGCACCACTTTCTTTATAGGAAAATTAAGTCATAATCTAACGTTAATTATATTATTTACTACACAGCGAGGTCGTATTGAATAATGCAAGCGACAGAAGTTTAATGCATGCACGTTTATTTAATTGTATCTATTATGCGCACGCGTCTTGATGCTCTATGATCTATGATATACATCTCACAGTAACTACGTCTTATAATAACGACGTCACGGATCGTGGTTTGATTTCTAGTTATTGAATTTTCCTATATTTATTGTGTAACGGCTGCTTGTAGAAAAACGCTTTATCCTATTTAAGAAATATATATTAATCTGTAGCTCTTATATACCTATAGTTATTAATAGGAATACGGCGGGGTTATTCAAAGTACATTCGCTACAAAGCGATTCGATAGCGAACGTCAAAAATCTATGGAAGGGCTACCCAGAATAGTTTTCGATTGGCGATATCGCTGATGCAATCGACAAAAATGTATATAACTGACATTGAATGTCGATAAGTCATGTGCTTGGCACGTGTGAGATATCGAACGTCATTGTCAGTTCTATACTTTTCTGACGTTCGCTATAGAACCGCTTCGTAGCTTTTACTTTGGGTGACCCACAGTGACGTTTGATATCTCACACGTGACAAACACATGACTTATCAAGGACTTTACACTAAGGGGATCGAGCACTTCTAATTAAGAAAACGGTCCGAGTGAGATGCAACCAAAAGTCTGTATCGGTAATCGAAAAGCCCTGGACTCAGTGGTGCGAGTCCTCTTTCGCGGATTTAACCCTCGTTATGCGCACAGCCCACGGAAGTCAGCCTGTGGTGTATCTTTATTTATTTTTCCTAATTATCAAATTGGGAGCTAACTAAGCTCGGGAGGACCAGTCAAAGTACTTTTCGATTTGATATCGCTGATGGAATCGACAAATATGTATGGAACTGGTAATCGCATGATTGTTACGTGCGAAATTTCGAATTTATTTGTCAGTTTCATACATTTTTGACGTTTGCTATAGAATCGCTTCGTAGCGAATGTTACCTGGGTAACCCGTCAGGATATTTAATTGGAGACTAGATATTGAAGATGTTTTACCCACCTCTGAGTTGGGTATACATTATACAGACAATTCCATGTGTTTTATGTTCTATTGTAAAACGAGGTGCGTGTTGGATTACGATACGAAAAGAGTTTGCAGCTTGCGTGTAGCATTTGGAAGGTTAAATTAATAAATCGGAGACCTGCTTCTCCGTTAGCCCGCATTCACACGGGCGATTTATCAACGCGCGATAAAAAGCTCTGATATAGAATAAATGCCAGAGGGGTTCCCCAAAGTATCTTTCGATTGGCGATATCGCTGATGAAATCGACAAAAATGTATGAAACTGACAATGACATTCGATAAGTCATGTGCTTGTCATGTGTGAGATATCGAACGTCGTTTTCAGTTCCATACATTTTTGACGTTCGCTATAGAATCGCTTCGTAGCGAATGTACTTTAGATAGCCCCCTGGACGATCGAATCCATGTTCATTTTACAGCGATCGTAATGAGCGAGGACGTTAAAAAAACGCAAACGCCGACGATAAAATAACGGCCGTGGGTAAGTAGGCTTATTGTATTTCAATACAAAATAACCTTTGCTCAACCATATTATTGGGGTTTCGTCTTTTTTTAATATGTAGTTACTTATTTAGCTACTATTATGCAGCTGTTAAATGCGACATATTATAGTAAATTAGTTATATTCATGTTTTCTCGGTATATCGTTATAGTCAACAATTAGTTTTATTTTCATTTGTAATGAGACAGAAATAAAAATGTTTATTTTAGTTCTCACTACAATCTAATGAAAAATAAACATAAGTAACATTTCTTGCATTATAATTATTTTACAAAAACATCTTTCCCACTTTTTCACATAGTTAATCTTAAGCAATTATAAAATAGATTACGTAACTAAATATAATACAAACGGAAAAATATTCATTTTTGAATAATTAAAAAATCGGAAAACTGTCGTAGGTATGTTTTTAATCCTTACAATTTTAACATAGGTAAAGTTTTTAGAAATAAGTATATTTTAAGTTGTATTCAAATTAATAAGCCATTAAAAGCGTTCGTTGTAGCGATCTACATGCTGAAATGGGAAAGCAAATATTAAAATCATAACTGACATTAAATTTACGCGCGAAAAACTTGAAAGATGGCGTCTGGGGCAATCGAGTTAGATACGGCAGCTGAAGTGCCGCAAGTTTCGATGATCACGAGCCACTGAATAGAAAATCATTTTTGCAACGTTGTGAAAATATTAAACGATTATCGTTATGAAAAGTGGTACAAGAATTGAATTGTGCAAACGTTTTTAATATCACCAATTTAACGGTAAAACAATTATTTTTATAGTCTAGATTCAATCTCACTAGATGCTAAGAACTGGTTAAATAAAAATTGATCACGCTGGAAAATAATAGCGGTGGAGATGGACGCATAAGAATGGAAAATATACTTTTTAATTGCGTCCCCTGATCCGGTGATTAAGGGTAGACAACACATCTGCAAATACGGATGTCTATGGTCAGCGGTCCCTTCGCTATTTCGCGAATTTAAGTGGCATATACGTCGTTACTCGTTACATTAAGATATAAAAAAAAACAAATCAAGACTGTCTTGACTTACACTAGTTAATAAACGTTAAATTATTTTCAAATGGTTAAGCAATAAATGCGAATATGAATCCAATCTCTGAACTGTTGCAATGTTTAGAAAGGATGATACTGACTCAATTAATACAACTATAGACATTTTGTATTAGTCGAAGTATGAGTAGATACTTACTAAGCTCACATGCACACACGTTCCTTCTTGTAAAGGACCGTAATACCAAAGACAATATCGTTTCAAAACGAAAGGGAAAGTTGAGAACAAGAAACTAATTCGCTTTCTCACGACCCGAGCCGAACCTGAATAATTCTATCACAGGCGAACATATAATCCACATGTGTAATTAACGTTAATTGCGAATATGTAGACAGTATTTCACTTATTTAGAAAAAATGTATAAAGTACTGTGATAAACAAGAACCAATAAGTCGTCGATACTGGTGGACACTCGGAACTAAATAAGATCGACCAGGGGTCTCGTTGGACCAAATTATGTATCATAGGAAATACCAGGAACAAGGATGTTCTGTATTTTGGAATAAATTATATGAATGTACCAGTACCAAACGTAGAAAGTGCAAAGCGGTATGTGTTATAATGTAAAAGCTTTAAGTAATAAAATATGGACTGTAACGATGTTTTGTCTAAATATTTGAGCGTTTCTATAATGAATAGTTAGTCGGAAAAATTAGGACTGAAGAAGCTAAAGTCGATTAAGCCGGCTACAGACGCTCACTTTTAACTGTACAGTTCAACTGCGCAGTTAAAACTGGCGTGTGTAGGAAAACTGCGAACTGTACAGTTTGACTGTGCAGCTCAAATTGTTGTGTGTATATTCGTCACTCCACAGTTAAAACTGTTCCCTTAAAAACGGAACGTTTGTAGCCGGCTTTGCTTACAAGTTTCAACATCTTATAAATACTTAAATAGGAAAATATTAGAAATCAACAGAATATCGATTACAATTTTATTATTCTCTTTTATTATGCATTTATTGCAATACAAAAGTTGCATTTTCAATCTGTACAATTCATGATTATTATTACCATAATAACTGTGAGAACGTTTAACAATACTTCTAACAAATTATAACAACAATAACTACAATTAAATTAAATAATATATTTACATTTAGTTGTGCAAGTATCTATTTATTGGCGACAGAAAGGAATCTATGTAATATTTATTTTAGTAGTAGTAGTTCGAGCCATGATGGGGCTCCATTATCCGCAACTCCACGACTAGCGCGTATTTTGCGTGACTTCACACATATCTTCGAATTTCTTCGCCGATATGTGTAGGTTGCATCACGATATTTTCCGTCGTTTCACCGTAACAACGTCGAGTCGAAAATCGAAAAACACGAATGGCAGGATTCGAACTGAGGACCTACAGTTTACAAGTCAAGAGTTAAAGCCCTGAGCCACCTTACAGAAACAAAAATCCATAAATTGATAGAACTAAATAAACCAAAACACGGCCTATCACTTTTATCAGTTTTATTCGAGTTTTTTTTACGATTGTAAACAAATAATTGTTTTGTTGTGGGTCAAACTAATGATGCCACGATCACCTTTCCAATAGACGCGCAACGAACCGCTGAAAATAAGAAAAAAAGTAGTGTAACAGTGAGGCAAGTGGGACACCGGCAATGTTACCATATTCCAACATTACTGCGGACGTAACAACAGTAATCGCTGTATTAGATAACGATTCTTTCATTAGATAGTCACTGAAATTAATAGCACGTATTTCAGCATTGCTTTTTCATAAATAACGAACGAATAAAATAAGTATATTTCAGATAGCATGTGGAAGGACTCGAAGGACCAAAAAAGTTGGTCCTTCGAGACGGATTTATTAGAATGAACTTAAAACCTTGATATATTTTAGAAACGACCTCATTGATTAGGTTCAAAGTACCTTTGTAAGATTACTGTTGCTCTTTATCTTGGCAAATATTAAATATCTAAATGGGTTATTATGTTATTAAGTGATGAAAAATATAATTGAATGAAATTAAAGCATTCCAGTCCTCAAAAAGTTCAAAATAATACGGTAAGCTTTGTCATATTGCAACTAGGACGTGGTGACATAATCCATTTCTGTGGTATAACATAATGGTAGCATTGCGTGCGAACATGGCACTAAGCGGCCGAGACTTTTTATGCCAATCTGATTGGGATTGTTAACCTATCGCCACTATTGAACCGAGCCGTCATCGTTTACGTTTCGATTGTTTACGTTTTTATGTTTTAGTTGTTTCTTTAGTTAAATTAATAAATAATTAATAGGTATGTAATTGTAGTTGATGCATTAGATACTTAACCCGGATACAAGGATCTAGGATTATGAAATGCAATACACCAATGCAGTATTCTTATTACGCATGTAAGATTTTTTTTGAAGCTCTCTCGTGAATCAAATATTAATTATCGTATAATATAACAGCAGTAATCTAAATACTTAACATTATAAATGGATGTTTGTTTGAACGTCCTACAAAACGGCTCGAAGGATTTTTTTTTATATTATAAAGTGGTAAACGAGCAAGCGGCCACATGGATTCTGTAAAATAGCGAAGCGAACGCTGCCCATAGACATCTGAAATTGCAGATGCGTTGCGTACCCTTATTCTACGGAGGAGGATACGCACAGCAAGAGGATAATTCCTCTTCCTATAAGTCCCCTTCCCCGCCATTTTGCACATCTCGATGATTTTTTGCACAGATGTAGGACAACACTTAGGCATTGAACAACATTTTTTATCTTTTTTTTTATAACGCGCAGAGGGAGTCGCGGGCGACAACTATTATCATAATAATTTTATATTGAATTCTGAACCTTTATTAAATTGGTGACTAAGTTGCAATGCATTGGGGAGCCGCGGTCGTCTTGTACAGGGAGACCTCGTGACTTACCGTTAACGCTGTGTTGACCACTGTAGAGTTTTGGTCGGTGCAAGCTCGACATAACTTATCTTTACTTCTAGAAAGATAAGAATGCGTTAGGCATTCTCCGACGAAAAAAAAGTTTGTAACTAACTGTATTTTATATACTGTAGGTATTGTTTAGTTGGTGTAACCGTGAGTGCGTTTCATTGAATCAACATAACGGATTGATTCATGTGTTCAGAGACGGCAAGCGGCGGAAACTAAGGCTAAGGTTGTTTCTTAATTAATTATTAGTTATCTATGTATTGTTAGGACAGTGGCGTAATTTACACGACAAAATTATCTACAAGGTATCCCTTAAAATGAAAATAAAATCATAAAAGGTCGCAATTTAAACAATGGGAAGGTTTATTAATTCTTAAAATGAATAATTCAACATGACTACATGACACAAGGGTGTCGGTCAAAAATGTACGGATTGGAAACGCCCGTTTTTTACAAGCGTAGAATACAATAACACTCTTTGTTAATCAAAAAACGAAGAACCCAGACTGACGACCCTGGGAAGGAAAACGACTTAGACACCTCACTCTCCAAAAACGGTTGTCACTTGTAGTTGAGTTTTACAATGCATCTTACCTTACATACATTAGAGCCCACATAATTTACATACATGATAAAAAAAACAATGTTTTACCATTATCTGAACATAAATTACAATGAAGTGTAGAATCATTCATAATATTTGGAAAAGCTTAATATTTTTATTAGTTTTCATAATTTTAATTATGGGAAACCCATCCTATCTTTGTTAATAAGATAAGATAATAACCGCTTGCTCTCAGCGGCTCAGTTCAATAATTGGGACCTTGGAAGTTAATCTTGTTGTACAAATCTCACCTCGACTGCTGCATGACGGCGCTAGTGTGCCCTCTCGTCTATGTCATCCCGCTGGACGCTTTATGGGCTGCACAACTTTTTATAAAATAATTTACGTTGTTTATGGTCATTTTTATAACTCTATTAATTATCGTTAGATAGGCAGTTTGTCGTCCGCAATCCGCTGCAGTCTTGCGACAACCATCGCTTTAATTATAAGAAAGTGATTATAATTGCACTCATTCCACTCTTGCAATACTGTTGCTTAAAGCTTCTGTTAATCACTATATATTGCGTATTCTATAGTATTTAAAATGCAATTGAATACGTAACAGCCATGGAAACACTACTTGTGGTAAAAACAATAGGAAAAGAATTCGTTTCGACGAATCGATGATCAAATCAAATAACACAGATTCTAACAAGCTGTTTGCTTTATATTTTACTCTGCAATATAATAGTAAAAAAAAGCAAGCATCATTGCACCCATCAGTAATTCAACAACAAAAAACTAATTCGTTCCGAGTCGGACTAAGCTTTTTCTTAGCCAAAGTTCAAAATAACAAACGACTTCTTTACTTAATATTTTGCAAACTGTTTCTTTAACTATTAAGCTATTTATGATGCGTAATAGAATATGTATTTTAAAACACATTAGTAGCATCATTAAGGCATGAAATATTGTTCTTGTTTGTTAATCTTTTTTACCATAAACTGACATACTTTTACGTATTTAAAATCAAAAGATTCCAAATCAATAAGAAATGTTTCTTAATTAAACTTTTGACTAAGATTTCTCTTATAACAATAAACAATGATGATAGGTATTAGAAATCGGCTATTGTCTTATTTGTTACCTTTATGTACAAAAATGTTAGGTTAGGTGTTGAGGAATACATTCTTACATTTGTAAAACACAATAAAAATTAACATTCCATTTTGGACAAAGAAAATTCGAAGTAATAATTCACATAATTATTATTCTATCGAAATGTGTCTAATAATGAACATATTTCCACAAACATAAACATAGTTTAATTCCCTAATTTCATTCTTTTGTCGCTCTGCCGACCCCTTTAAGTCGCGATGTTTTTTTTTGGTAGTATCAGCACATTCGGCTATTGTGCGGCGCCGCGTGCGCTATCGGCCATCAGCATCGTTATTGTGGTAACAATGCCGCTTGATGTCATTACCGGAGACTCGAACGTTATATCATCGGCTAAGACTTCCTGTACACGGACTTCTCCAAACAGCCAGCGTAGAACAGACAGCGTTATCACTGTTTACAAATGGCTGCACTCTGAATTTGTACTTATAGTTGTCGCTGTCTGTTGCTTGAAGTTGTCCGTGTACAGTAGGCCTAATACAATCGCGATAACATCAACGACAACGCGCAAGAACATTCAATTCTTCAGCTGCTCATTTTCAAGGTTGAAATGAGATTATCTGCTAAACGCTCGATCTCTTCAAACAATTATAAAATGCTTTGCTCCTTTGTATAAAATTGTTTTTGCAGTCTGTAAACCCTCTTCTAAGTTAGAATGAAGCTTAAAGTTAAAAAGGTTTATATTCTTGTATGTATTGAAATAACTCAAAAACTACTGGGCTGATTTGAAAAAATCTTTCATCGATAGAAAGCTACATAACCCCCGAGGAACATAGGCTATATATATTTTATTTCGACGAGAACGAAGTCGCAAGCAACAGCTAGTTCTAACATGTAATATATGTCTAGTTAAATGAAATTCATTTGTTTCAGGTGAAAGATGTGGAGAGTGACAGCCAAAGTTCCAGTGCAATGCCGGACTGCAAACTGGAAGAGAAGCTGTGAGTGAATTATACAATAGAAAATATACTTAATTAGTATTACTAATCATGGAGCTTATTTATAAAACTATTGTTCCGTTTCCTATGTGAACTACATATTGATCCTGGCTTGCTGTTGCACGTGTCCAGTGAATTAACATAAGAACACAAGAAGATCGCGGAAGCGTCCGCCCTGCATACTATTGCTAGGTTTAAAAAATAACTTGTATTAAAACCTTCTTTATTCTCATTTCCTTACTATTGTAAGTACATAGTGTTTATCTTACTTCTTACTAACGTTGTAAATACTAAAGTTTGTATGAATAGATAGATGTTTGATTAAGGATATCTCCAAAACGCTGGACGGATATAAATATGGCACAGATATATATCATAATCTCGAACAGGGCTTCCCAAACTTATATGTAGTGTGACGTCCTTAGGACTTTGCCATTTTTACGACGTCCCTGAACTCAATCCCCAAAAATAGTTTCTAATTTTAGTTCCAGTCTAGTAACATGTTATCAAAAAACACTATTGGGACATTTATATTTCCCAGGGCGTCTGGATCTGGAAGAATACAATACAAAGTTTTTTTATTATTCCACGCGGACAGCCGCGAGTGTAATCTTGTTAAATAATAAGAAGTCCGTGGTAAAAAAGCTAAATCCATTCGTCATAAATCATTAATATATTCTCTCTAAATGTTTTGTTTTACGGAAGTGGTATTGAGTTATGACGTCAGTGCTCCAATCATGCAAACGCATCGCTTACATAACTCTTGCATGCAAGTTGCCTATTCCACCTAGATTTGACAACACCGCCCATACTTTTGTCTACAAGTCTATAACATGTAGGAATACATTTTACAATTTTAATACGTTCTATATAAATATAAATATTGCTACTAATATTTTCATAGGAGTTAATAAGTAGTGTGACAACTAACGTTACAAAGTAGGTCATCTAAGTTTAACTTGTTGAAGCTTCATTAAACTGCACTAATATGATACCATTTTTGATTAGTTAATTGTTGGAATACATTGAAAATTACCTAACACAAATTGTTTAAATAATTTTGACGACTGTTGCAACTTAACAAAAGTTCTAACGTTATTTTTTCAACTATATTTTCCCTGTCATGTGTAAAACGTATCTAAATACTCTTTACAATAGTCGCGTGTGTCTATTAAATGGAGCTTGTTCATGAAACTGTCTGCAACAGGTTGCAAGTTGAGGTCATTTTGACTGTACATTACATACATTATTATATTAACCTTTTTATTATATCTAATGCTTAGAAATATTACGCGCAGTTTACTTTGCATTACTTAGTAAGTATCGACCCATGATGAGCTTCATTTTTCCACAACCCCACGATTACCGCGTATTTTGCCTGACTTCACACATATGTTTGAATTTATTCGGCGATATGTGCAGGTTGCATCACGATGTTTTATTTCACCGTAAGACGGTCGGATAAATACAATACGTAAATATGAAAATCGAAAATCACATTGGTACATCTAAAAGTAGAAGATATTCTAAATAAAAAAATATAATATCTGGATTGAACTAGTGCTTACTCTATTTGTGTTCAAGTAAGTACCTAATAAAACAACAAATGACGCATTTCTGCACAAGCATTGAAAAACAAATATGTTTTCAAACAAACGCATTATTTTATTTTATCAATTGTTTTTTAATTTTCATAAAAACATCCGCGTCTATTAAAATCTTAACTGCCTCATGGAATATTACTGTTAACAAACATATCAAGGGTTTTCACTACCCGAAACATCATACGGATTTGGCGGGGAGGGGACGCATAGGAAGAGGACTTATCCTCTTGATGTGCGTCTCCTCCTCCGTAGATTTAGGGTAGGCAACACATCTGCAATTGCAGATGTCTATGTGCAGCGGTCGCTTCGCTATTTCAGCGAATCCAGGTGGCCGCTTGCTCGTTTGCCACTTTATAATATACTAGCTCTTGTGCGCGGCTTCGTTCGCGTAGAATTAAATAATATAACCTATGTTACTCGGGGATAATGTAGCTTTCTAATGGTGAAAGAATTTTTGAAATTGGCCCAGTAGTTCTTGAGTTATTTCAATACAAACAAAATACAAAGTTTTCTCTTTATAATATTAGTATAGAAAAGAAAAAGATACAAAAACATTTCCCATCCCTTTCATTCTCTTTGAAAAATAATGACATCAATATGTTTTCGTGCAGATGTTTTCCATAATGTTCAAGAAATATTTAAGACTTTCTCTGAAAGAGGTTTGTTTATATTTTCATAGTTTCGTATTGTTTACAGTACAATACAAAACACGATCTAAATGTGGAATGTTCTAGTAAAATGAGCTTAAGAAGTCTCTAGACGTAATAATATTATTTAGCTTTTACTAATCCATACTAATATTATAATGAGAGAAACTTTGTATTTAAAGGTTAAAAAAATGTTTCGATCCATGATGGGCTCCATTTTCCGCAACTCCACGACTAGCGCGTATTTTGCGTGAATACACATATCTTTGAATTTCTTCGCCGATATGTGCAGGTTGCATTACGATGTTTTCCTTCACCTAAGAGCGCTGGTAAATATGTACATATGAAAATCGAAAATCGAAAAACACATTGGTACATGCCGGGATTAGAACTCGGGACCTGTAGTTTACAAGTCAAGAGCCCTGAGCCACCGACGCTCTAAAAACTCTAAACTTTGTATTTTTGTATGTATTGAAATAACTCAAGAAGGCCGATTACAAAAAATCTTCCACCGTTAGAAAGCTACACTATCCCCGAATAGCATAGGCTATATTTTTTTAATTCTACGGGAACGAAGTCGCGAACAACAGCTACTATTCTAATATCACGACGAAACTTCGATAAGTCATGTGCTTGTCACGTGTGAGATATCGAACGTCATTGTCAGGTCCATACATTTATTTGCTATAGAATCGCTTTGTAGCGCATATACTTTGGGTAGTCCCCTGATTGAATTAAAACCGATAATTAAACAAATAATACAGATAAAAATAAATTCCAACTGGCAAGAAATGATAAACCTTCTTTACTGTAATGTGAGCTTGAAGTCTTTTATTTCCGGATTAGATAAGCACGATGTACAATCAACAACAAAGTTTCCATGTTTTAGTTTAGATTTTACAAATTGTTTATACCATATACTTAGTATTTCTATTGAATAACTTTAGTTCACAACTGTACAATAACTAGGTCGTATATCGTATCGAGAAATCGAGTGATAAAATGCTAAGGTCTAAACTATGAGTATGTCAAAAGCGTGATATATTTATATGAACACGATTCTATACTAGTCACGGAATTGATCATCTGCTTGAGAAACTAACGTTTAATAAAAATTACAGTCTTTATTTTAATACTAGCTGTTGCTCGCGACTTCGTCCGCGTGAAATTAAATAACGGGGATAATGTAGCTTTCTAACGATGGAAGATTTTTTTAAATCGGCCCAGTAGTTCTTGGGTTATTTCAATGCAAACAAAAACACAAAGTTTCTCTCTTTATAATATTAGTATAGATTTCAGAATTATACGAGTACTCCACACAATTTTTTAATACATCAAGCCACTAAACACAAGAATAACACGATAACTACTTTTTTTTTCTTTTTCACCGAGAAATGTTAGAATCAACGCCACTAATAGCGTGTTGCAGGTCTAAAAATTAACGGAAAACGAATGGTACATAAAAATCCGTTAACAATGTTATATGCAGACCTTCAGACCCATAAGTTACAGAAAAAATCAAATAATAACTATTGTTACCAACGGGACAGTAGTCACAAAAAAAGCTCAACAATTATGGTAGAAAAAGTGACCTCGAGCCAGGTCACAGTCAGAGACGGCCGAGTGCCTCATTCTCAGTTTCCACTGCGGAAACAACTGTAGAAAACATATTTTTATAATATACTAGCGACCCACCCCGGCTTCGCACGGGCGCAATGCTGATACTAAATACACAACAAAACTGTGAACGTCGTATATAACCGTGCGAAGCCAGGCCGGGTCGATAGTTATACATATAAACCTTCATCTTCAATTACTCAATCTATTTAAAAAATCGCATCAAAATCCGTGGCGTAGTTTTAAAAATTCAAGCATTCATAGGGATATAGGAACAGAGAAAGCTACTTTGTTTTATACTGTATATTGAATTATTCGGAAAACAGTTTTTAATGTCTTTCAAAGTTATAGAAAGCTTATAGCTTTAAGCTTTTTTACATATCATTAACATTTTAACCTTGCTTATCTCTTTGCTTAAGAATTAACTCTTTGTTTTTATTTGTAAGTAAAAGTCCATCCCGCACCAAGGATACATCTTGCAAAGAAAGCGTCAGTCTTTATTACATCCAGTAATTTATACATCACACGACTCCGAAGGTTTATGAATATTCCCTTTGTCCCTTCCTTTGTTGATCCAATCATTCTCATGAATAATTCACAAATATTTTAATAGCCATGTCTCATCACTCATCAGATGTTTTGTATGTACGAACGTACATCATTATCTCTGGTTACAATAAAAGAAATGATGCGGTTGTTTTTCCGTCTTTCCATTTACAAGGAAGCTAGTTAAAAGTCATAAGGTAATGCAGTAAAAGTGAATAAAAAACTGCATATAGTGTCGTCATTGGGTATTTAAAAGTTCTCTTGTTTTTTGTCAAGCACTTACAATAAGTTTTCGTTTGTTTGATTTAATATTATTTTAATAACTATTTCATTATCCATTGTGTTATTAAGGCTAGCGGAAGCCCAATTATTATTGCTGATGATTTTTTCCTACTGTTTTGTTTCAAGATTTCATTTTAATAGAATAAATGTTCGTGTTTAAAGGTATAAAATGCATTAGGTAATGCGTCATAGTGTTCATTAGACGAATAAGTATATTAGAAAACATGCAATATTATTTTACATCATACACATTTTATCTACAAGCCCTTTGTTCTTCATTTGTTTGTATAAATAAATATTATTATCTTTCTTTAGCTTGTTTTATTTCTTTTTGCAATTGTTATTTTTTACATAGATATAGCTGAGGCGTGAAATGATCTAATTGATGCTAAAGCACTACAAACGTTACAGACGGACGGACAAAATGTACATATGTTAATTTTAATCCGAGTTTTTCCGCGTTTGATAATAGCTCGCTCGTAACTCAATCGTAATAGGATCGCCTAATCAGTAACTGCGTGTATATAATTAAAATCTTTTTTTACCGATACTTTGAAGGCATGTACAACGCATATGTTACATAAAAAATCTTAAATACGACTTCACTGTTATCGAAGTATATCTTTAATATATACTTTAAACTTAGCCACCCTCTGATCTTGTATGCTGCCAATAATTTTAAACTTCAACTATTCTATTGTATTTCTAATCCCTACTATTTTTTCAAACTCACACAGTTACGTCACAACACACTATAATTATTTTGCAGGCGTTTAAAAACTTATTTTATCAGTCGCCGAATCGACAGCGAAAGTGTCTGATATAATTGTATAGATCATAAACTAGTATGTGTATGTGTTTGAATGTCGCCTTGAGCTTGACAGCGGCCAGTGGCCACTGACCAGTGGCCAGTGGCTAGCGGCCAGTGGCCAGGGGCAATCAATAAGGACATCCGCCGCTTTACGTTACGCCACTTTCTAATCTCTACGCTTCCACGATTGGTTCAAATCTTTATGATTTATTATCTCACGCAGTGCGACTAGCATGTTACATGTTTTGATTTTATTTTCGAACTAATTGATGCCCGCGACTATACCTGCGTGGAGGATATATTTGAAAGCTAGATAATTAGAATTTTGCTGCCTAGTCTATTATTTAATCTTGTCTCTGACCTTTTAAAATATTACGTGCTAATGAAAATAAATGAAGTTCACGATGCGACAAGCTTTCGTGTATTATGTAAGTTGCATTTAAGTTAAGTAAAAGCTGATATTTACATAACACTAATTATATTTACTCCACACCCTGGCCTTTAGTATTGAACTTACTTAAATGACAATGAACAACCTGCCCTACTGCGTAAGGTAGTTATCATTGCATCATAATTATTTCTATACATAACAATTTTGCTATTATATACGACAGTTATACAATGAATCATCTTATAATCTTTATTTATTTTTTATATTACAAAGTGCCTGCGACCACCTGGAGTCGATGAAAAAGCGAAGCGACCGCTGCCCATAGAAATCTGCAATTGCAGATCTATTGCCTACCCTTAATCTTCGGAGGAAGGGACGCACAGCAAGAGATAATTACTCTGCCTATACGTCCCCTCAACCGGAAAATCCATTTCCTCTTCCCACCATTTCCTTATAGGAAAAGGATAGGAAGGGAAAGTGGAAAATGTTGCCTTGTCAAACAATATTACAAGAACTTATATGTCAAATTATGTTTAATAAAATTTCACCCTGAGCTTGCGATATTAGCTAAGTTCTGTCAATCGAAGGCTCATAAATAATGAGGCTTCCATATACGTTATAAAGTAGTGTATGAATGGTCCTAACAGATATCAATTAACAGGGAAAGTGAGATCCTTATTAGGCAGCGATTACACCGCGACTTTACCGTACTACCGTTTAACGGTGCGCCTGCGCAAGCGATGCAAGCCACAAGCGATAGAGGAAATTCAATTATTTACTTGACATATGGTTATTTTAATTACTTTTCAGTCAGGTTGTTTATAACTCATTCGATATTCAATATTTTTGCTTACCACCAGTATTTAAAAAATAAAAGAAAAAAAAACACTGTATGTTAGTATACATGAGTACTTAAGTTCACTATGGTATTATTATCGTTAGAAATAAGGAGTAATGAAAACGCTATCTCCTGTGTGTTAGATCACAACGGGTTTGTGGAAAGCCGAGTGCGCGAGTAGAATTAATTGCATGCGCAGGCGCAGGCGTGGCAATGAACCTGCGCCGACACGTGCTGCCTGCCATTGTCCATTCCGGCTTATTTATTATTGCAATCGTATCTGAATTGGAGCCCTTACGCATATCCTCTTTACCACATTCTATCAATACTTTCTTCGTTCTTTCTCTACCTTTCAGCGGCGAATCCAGCCCCCCCCCCATGGGGTCATAGCCCCCCCCCCTGAGCGAGCAATGAGCAAATTTTACGTGTATATGTACAAGTTATGTGTTAAGTTTTTCAAGTGTACAATAAAGAATGAATATTTTTAATACAGTAATCCGTACGTTAACACTAGAAAGACGGCCGGTGTCATTTGACCCTGTTTTGAAATTGAAACGCTGATAATTTCGTCCCTATTTGTTTATACAGTTTAATATTTCGTGACTTTTAATCAATTACGATTGTAATGCAGACAAAAATATTTAGACTGTAATTTGTTTATAGAAATATGAATTAAAATAACATTCACCTACGAAGACGGCGCCAGTCATACGACACCTTGACAGACGCATGTATTGTAATTGTGATTAGGATAATAATGTTTACATTAATTTGATTAACAGATCGTTTTTCACATGCAGATACATCATTCAGATTATATTTTGAGGGCTTGTGAGTTTTTATTGTATCAATATTTCTGTTTATAGTTCATATTTCTAAAAAAGTTACCCCGTGTATTTGTGTAAAACTAATGTTGATATGACTACAATTGTTGGTAGAAAACCAAACTGGTATTATTATTGAAGATGTAGCATTGCCATAAGAACTTAGGGATAGAAATTCAGATACTTCTGTAACTTCTTAGCCTCGTTCAGTGAGTAACCAGGTCTTTAGCTGCCACTCAACAATAAACTGGTGAAAATCGTTTTGATGACGAACTGTACTTGGTGTTAGTATATCAGGTTATAATAATAGGTTTTATAATAAAACTATATAACCCTGTGGTCTATTCTAGAAATAAATAAATACTTCAAAATGGGTTATAGGAGGCCTAACAGAATTCAAAATTTGTTAGGGGAGATCTTATTGCGTGGGAATATATATTTTTTGTTTTTGTGTACCCTTATCTAATGTTATTCTGGAGTGAATGTCTAAGTGTAAAAACTTTATATGTACTTATAAATAAACAAAAAAGGCTAAAAGATTTTTTTTTCTTTAGCTATTGTAGGTAGTACTCAAAGCATTTTTCAAAGAATTCCACTGCTGAAACTATACTGTAATTTTTATCACTGCATAATGCTGCTGCAGGTGAGATGACAGAACTCATCAAAGACATTGTAAAAATAGGAAAAACAAAGATTGTAACTCTTCAGAAAGTCAACTATAGCAGTCGCAACTTAGCATATATGACGATACCGCATAACTTTAAATATTTATTTTTTATTGCAAATTACATAATTACAAAAAATATTTTATTTGATCTGTAATCGGCAATATATTTCCTATCATCTGTTATATATTATTTAATTTGAGTATAAACATATACATAATTAGAGTCTTTGTTATGCTGAAGTGTCATCTGACCATCGGCCGTCTTTGTAGGTAGCGCGTTTTTCCCGTCTTTCTAGTGTTAAAATACCTAATTTTACTTGGATCTATTGTTATCAACATTATATAATAAGTTCTTGACTTGACCACGATTATGTGACCCCCTCCTGGTACTAAAGCTGGAGCCGCCCTTGCTGCCTTTGTTGCCTGTATGATTGTGTTAGTATTGCAAGTAAATAAAGATTGAATTATTATTTTTATTGATACGTGACCGGGGTCTTTGCGGCCAGTCTTATTGATAACGCAATTCAATACGTTTCCGGATCATTGAATTTTCAATATTATCATTAAACAAGGCTCGTTTGTGTTTTTCTTAATCAAATCAAATTTTCAAGCCGAAAGTAAATACGGATGCGACTTTATGTCGAAAAAGTTCGAGAACATTCGACAAACTACTTTTACTTGACCATAAATTTATGTGACTTTAAATTATCAAATCGCGGTGAAAGGCTTTTTGATAGTATTTTTAAACGTAGATAAAAATATAGCAGTATTTGATAATTAAATTATTTGTTTTTGTCTTCGGAATTAAGTCTAAACTATACTTAATTAATACCGTTACCCTAATTTGCAAATAATCAAATGGATAACGGAACATATAAACACAAATACTCGTAATAGATCTGGTCTTTTACAAAGTCAATTTGCATAACACAATACACTATTGTGACTATGTTGTAACGGTCCTAGTGGAGCAAGAAGGAGTATTGTATGGTGATAAATCTATGTCACACTAATGTGACCGAGGATTTGAACATCTTTGTGTAAGTTGTAAGTGACAGAGCCGGATGTGATCTGATCTACTTTCGAACGACCACCGAAACTCGCATTCACATACCTAACGGTAATGTCCTTTGTATCTTATTGAAAGAAATGCATATACTCCTGACCTAGTGCGGTAGATTTTACGGTCTTTCATATTTTTAGTATATTTTGCTGTTACATTAAAATACCAAAATTGTTTCCAAACAATTGATAATAGAAACATTGTTTTGTTTTTTTGAAATGCTTCAGTAAGAGACATCTGTTGAATTGCTCATACCCTGGTGATTAGTCAATTTAAAAAAATGCTAATCTTATCAATAAGTGTATAAATTGTGGTTAATGAATATTCTAAAAACTTTAACGCCTTTTACTGCTTCATAAACATGCTTAGTCAGTCTTTGTGTCTGCGAGTAGGAAAGTTGATTCAACAATGGAATTCCCTCGCGAACCGACTCGTTGAGAACGTAAAAGTCGTTTAGTTAGCCATAACTCAAGGCGTCGCTTTGTATGCACACCGCAAGACGTGACCGGCTTGCGGCGTCTGCACACGTGCCATTCCGTTACACTGACACGGGTTGACTAATTTAGTAGAAACGTAGGCCATAACACTATAAGTAAAAAACCATGAGTTGTCAACCCTTCACTCCTTAGTGGGAGACGAAAAAGACGAAGTCCAGTGTACTCGTTGCGCACCACTCACTGAACTGAAACTAGATATCTAATGCAGAATTAAAATAATAAATAATATTACCTAACTAGTACATAAGTACATATATTTATAGTAGTGCAGTGTAGTTCGACCCATGATGGGCTTTATTTTCCACAACTAGCGAGTGCACTACATCGCACATATCTTTGAATTTTTCAGTGATATGTGCAGGTTCCATCACGATGTTTTCCTTCACCGTAAGAGTCGGGTAAATATCTATAGTAACTTATTTAAAAAAACGAAGATAAAATGCCCATATTATTGAAAACTTTGAACACGTCCACGCATCTAGCATTCCTACAGCTTTTACTGCCTTTGGGGAATAAATAAAATAAAACTCATTGCTCATCCTAATAAAACATGTTGTTTCAAGTTTTCCTTTAAGTTATTTCAAGTTAAAAGAAATACATGTCAAGCCTGTCACCGACATTACTCAGGTGATTGTATTTTGAAGAAAGTATACTAACATTACCTAGAAACAAACTTCAAGTTAGATTTTCCTTTCCGATTTTGCATAAACGTATGAATTACCTACATATTATTTCTTTCTGCTACCCACAGACAATGTCACACGACGAAATTAAAATAAGCTTGACAAATCCTTAAAGCCCGGCAACGCATCTGCAGTCTCCCTGGCTTTGGCGATCCACTGCTGATTCGCCCCTTTTCCTCTATAAAAAAATAATATTAAGCGAAAAGTAAAAGGCTAAGGAAAGATAAATTACAGGCTCGGATTCACTTTCAGTTTATTATATTATCAACTGAAACAAAGTAATAAATTGCAAGCTACATTGTATCTTATTTAGTTGATTACAGGTATAATGTTCCAGCAGTTTCCGCAATGGAAACGGCACCGAGCATTGTCTAACGTTCATAATTATTCCATTCCGTTCTGTTATTCCTGCTCTATTCTTTCATGATCATTTTAACACATTCAATGCCACTGACGTGCGAATTCATTAAGACAAAATCCAAGTAACATGGAACGTGCTAAAGGGGACTGTTTAAATGTTAGTTTCTGTTATATGTTGAAAAGCTACATAATAGTATAAACTGCCACTAGTAAGCTCGTGTACTGCCATATAAGTCGCAATTATCTTGTCTATTTTTACATAAAATATGAATAAATTACCAAAGAAATTGTGTAATTACATATCATTACATATGCAATTGGATTATAGTTAATTTATAGATTTAAATACACGTGTCGATTGTACATAATGTACAAATACTATATACGTAATTGCGAGGAGCAATCTTCAGAAGATACATAAAACATTCTTGCTGCTAGACAGGAAGTAATTTTTAAAACTCTTGGAATTTTTAAAATAATTGTTCACCAATTTAAAAATTATTTATCGCCACATATTTCATTTTTATATTTTGATTAAAACATTTATCCGTGCATTATTTATTTTTCTCATCTTTTATGAGTAAAGTCAACATTGTTTATATTTTTTCAAGCAGCTCCAATAACCTAACAGTTACGGGTTTCTGATGAAATATTTAAGTAATTTGAAAGTCAAGAATCAAGTCTAGGGCTTTTCGAATTGTTAGAAATGTGACAACTCACTAAACAAAGCAGTGTTTTAAGTGTGTATGTTTTTTCAGGGAGCGAACGGTACGGCGGTCGTCGGTGCTGATCTGCGCGCTGGTGCTGTCGCTGGCGGCGCTCGGCGGGTACACCGCGGTGCTCCTGCTCACAGGACACTCAGACACCACGCCCTGCCTGAGCGAGGAATGCGTCAGCACCGGTAACATAACAACTATTAAAAAGGTGGTAGAGCCTGCAATAACATCTGCACGAATGGGCTAGTTCGCCGAGCGAAATACCACGACCACTCAGAAGACAGAAATGATGAAAGCAACCAGTGTTTCGTCTGATGAGTGTGGTACCGGAGGCTTAATTTTTGCCCATAGATATCTGCAAGGAGGTGAAATACAACAGAGGCGAACTTTTGTTATGCTCTTAACCATTTAAACGTAGTAAACATAGTTAAGGATGGAATCCGGCAGTTGTTTGTTGATAATTAAAATAAATAGAAGATTGCATCAATTAAAAATAATTAAGCTTAATAATATAAATGATTTGCATTGGATGATGTGCAAACTGCATGTAACTTACCTACATAGAATTCTTCGTAGAGCACTTCTATTAGAGGGCGCCTACGCACTAGGCGGCAATTATGTAAATTATTTTTTCTGCCCATTACGAATCTAGGGTTTCCAGGATAGGTATTATAGCAGACTTCCCTGTAAGTTAAACGCGGGTATTCCGCACTTCGTTCAGTCACGAGACAAATTATTTTAATTATAATGTATTTAATGTTAATTTGACTTGGAAAATGACATTTATAATAATTTAATGTTACATTTTCCCTCAATAACGACGCAGTTTAAGATCATCGGCATGATACCACGTGGCGTTTTGTACTTAATTAAACCTAACTGCGTACTATATTCGCTTGCATTAATAAGGCACCGATGCGCAGTAACCAGGAATTTTGTTTGTCTAACCGTACCTGCCACCATGGGTACATTAATTTTCTAACACGTGGTCACAAACATTATGACTACAATATAACGCCTAACATATAAATTAATTTTTCAGTCACAATTTGTACTTCGAGTTAGATTGATATTAGATAAATATTTTGTTACAATGGATTTGAAGTTGTTGATATTTTTTGTTGGTGTTACTTTGGTGATCTCTTCGCCTGTTGATAATAACGACATGTCAGTCATTGAAAAGACCGGTAAGAAAATTGGAGATGTTAATTTGCATTATGCATTTAAGTGTACCTCTCTGCTGACTTGCAGAAAGAAAGTGTTTAATATTATTAATATTGAACTTAATTTTCTACACTGCCTGCTGTCATCACTATCTATCTTGAAATGCTAGCTTAGAATTTTAATTTGCCTAAAATATCCGAACAGCCTCCCGTATTCTATCATCACTGAACAAAGATGTGGACCCTTGCACTGACTTCTACGAGTTCGCGTGCGGCGGCTGGATCAAGAAGAACCCGGTACCAGAGTGGGCGACCTCCTGGGATCAGCTGGCGCTGCTGAGAGAGCAACTCATCGAGAACCTGCGGGAACTTCTTGAGGCGGGCGACGAGGACAGCGGGGAGACCCTGCCCGAGAGCGTCAAGAAGGCCAAAGTACTTTACAAAACTTGTGTTAACACTGGTATGTTGCTATTTATTAGTTAATTAAAAACATAACTTAAGACATTTTTCGGTGACTTTTTTGCGCGTGTTTATTCAATACGTAATCAAAATTAATTATAATTCCAACTTAATAAAAATAGTTTTTATTTTTTTAATTTAACCTTTGTTAACAGACAAACTGGAAGAGAACGGGATGGAGCCAATCGAAAGCTTACTGTCTAAGCTTGGTCTGCCGGGCAAGCCGCCGCAGAACGCGAGCGAGGACTTCTCGTGGGAGGCGGTGGCGGGGCGCGGCCGCCGCATGCTCGGTCTGAACGTGCTGCTCAGCGTGCAGGTCGCAGAGGACGTCCGCAACACCAGCAGGAACCGCGTCGTGGTCAGTACAACATACAACATGGCAGTCTTTTTAGTTTCTTACAATTTACACTCATAGATGAGTGGATTAAAGTCACAGTCTAAAAACTCTATCCGCATTATTCCGAAACGAGAATCAGTGTTGTATTATACTTTCTACGTTTGGTACTGGTGCATTCATAAAATTTATTCCAAAATGCAGAACATCCTTAATCCTGGTACTTTTTAAAATACATAAATTATCCAATGAGACCCCTGATCTATGTTATTTAGTTCTGAGAGTCCTCCAGTATCGTATAATCGACAACTTATTGGTTCTCGTTTGTCGCAGTACTTAATACTTTTTTTCAGAATAAGGGGGAATGTCTCATCATCATCATTGACCTTTGTTTGTCCGCTGCTAAATATACTTAAGTACCACTTTATGAAAAAATAAATCTTGATTAGTAATCTTTAAGACCCTAATATAACTATAGGTAAAGGAAAATTGACTAAACTTGCTAGTGCATTGCTATCGCTGTGGTAAAGTCAAGGATAATCATTGCAGAAAAACCCAAAGGTTTCAAATATCCATCGATGGTCACGATAATGTTTACTCATACTAGTTTTTTTATAATTATTTCTCGAAGTAAGGATGAACATTTTAATTAAAATCGAATTAAATTTCATGTTACGCACAATTTGCAAAACAAAAATAAGTACACGGAGAGCATTTATAAGTTAGAGATATACGAGATTTCAAGTTAAATCGAGCCATCTGAAATGCAAAAGACCAGTCACGAAGCGACTCTGAGCAGACGTCGAGATGTCTCCGTCGATAATGTTCCCTTCAACATCTCAACCTTATATTCAAATTTAATTAATATGTCATGTTCAGATACCCTGACATCCTAAATAAAAACATTTTTAATATTCTTTGTACTAAGCTTATGTTACTCATTCGTCTCGGACACTACGGCAAAGCCTTGTACGCACTAGGATAGTATTTTAGTCGAGTAGCAAGTTGCGAGTATCCGAACAAAGGATTTACTAATCTACTCAACTAAACTGTTACTGTTCGGACACGTTTAGTTACTAAATTACTACCCTAGTGGTTTAGGCTTAAACGAGTCCGAACAGTAGTAAATCCTTTGTTCGGATAAATGCTACGTGCTACTCGACTAAAATACTATCCTGGTGCGAACAAGGCTTTAGGATTGATTTGAATAACTGCTTTTTCAAATACATACATGTTTTTTGCGTGCAAAATTATTTTAATTTATTCAATCTTCAATAGCTCATAGCATTGTTTTCCTACTCTTTCATCGAGTCATCTATAATGTATTTATGAAAACATTTGAGCAATATTTATGTGATTTACATCAGACTCATACGTCACCGTAATATAATTAAATAATCACTTACTTACAGACGTATTCTATCAATAGTTTATCAATAAGGAAGTTCCTTAGTGTGGATTTCTTATATTAATTCTATTGGTACTTACTTTTTATATTTAACGTTTCTCTATGTCATGTCTGTGTCTCATTGTCCCGCCGGCAGATAGAGCAAGTGTCGCCAGGCTTCAGCGAGCGCTACCTGCTGCAGGCGCAGCAGTTCGCGCACGAGCTGGCGCAGTACGAGCAGTACATCCGCGACATGGTCTCCGTTGCTGACCCCGAGGTGGATGCAAAGCGCTTTGCTGACGACATCATTACTTTCAGCAAGAGTCTTGCCAAAGTAAGTAAGATACAATGCAGATCAGGAGAAACCAAAGATTCCTTGACATATCATTATTACGGTAATACCGTTCCTTGTACATTTCCTTGAATATTTCGCTATCGAAAAGGTATTCTTTTTTTTCTAGATAATGACCCCGATGGAAGTCCGTCGCAGCGGCACGCACTTGTTCCACGAGGTCAGTTTGTCGCAGCTGCTGCAGGGCACCGCGGGCGGGCCGCCGCAGTGGAACCAGGTATACAAAATCATTTTAATTAGTAAACAAAGCTTTAGATTATCAGAGGATCATCATTATTGTCTTTTGCAGCACAACTGGGATAAATACTTAAAGCTGGTGTTCGCCAACACGAGTGTGACCCTGGACCCCATCACGGACCGCATCATCGTCATGGACCTGCCCTATCTGCAGAAGCTGGCCGTGCTGCTCAATGAAACAGAACCCGTCATTGTTGGCAAGTATTGTGATTTAGAGACTTGTGAATTAATTAACCATTTCATTCCACACGCACTCGTCTTGCAAAATCCGGCTATAGTAACTCTAGGTAGGTAGGTAGACTTGTTTCTTTGCTTACTTCTATTATGAATTTTATTGTTATTAGAACGGTTTCTATGGTGGAGCGTGTTCTCGACGGTGGCGCCGATGACGCTGCGGTCGTTCCGCGAGCTCGGGTTCCGATTCTCCCGCGAGGTGTTCGGTCTGCGGCAGCGCACGCCGCGCTGGAAGACCTGCGCCGCCAACGTCAACGCCAACTTCGGCCTCGCGCTCAGCTACGCCTACGTCAGGAAGCACTTCCACACTGAGGCCAGAGAGAAGGTAGGCCAAGACTGCTGGTTGTTTTTTATATTCCATAGGTTGTAAAAGAAGCAAGATGCCTTGCCTGCCCTTAATCGATGGTGGAGGGGGACGCACATGAAGAGATATTTTTTTTCCCGTGAGTCCCATCCACCGTTAAGTCCAATTTATCCTGTCGAATGACGGCCGCGTCAATCAAAATAGTCGCATGGTTAGTCGCACTGGCGGAAAGAGGGAGATGTGTTACCCAGTGTGTTGTGTGTCAGGCTATCGAGATGGTGGAGGACGTGCGCGCGGCGTTCGCGGCGGCGGTGCAGCAGCTGCAGTGGATGGACGCGAGCACGCGCGCGCGCACGCTGCGCAAGCTGCAGGCCATCCGCAACTTCGTCGGCTTCCCCGCCTGGCTGCTGCAAACTGACAAACTCGACGCGCACTACAAACATGTACGTGCCTCCTTGCTGCTTTCATTTTTACCTCTACACAAATAAGAATCGTTAGGATAAATAATGTGATAGTGGTCGTAAATAGAATTTTCGCAATTTATAAAGAATTTTATTCAGTTCTTTACAGAAACGTTTTCGAAGTTTACCAAAATTTCGTTGAAGACTTTTAATAACTTTTGATCAAAAAATTCCAAGAAACGAGCACGAGCAAATGTGAATATTTTCCTGTTTTGTTGTGCGCAGGCGCATGTGATCGAGGGCAGCTTGTTCGACACCTACCTGAACCTGACATGGGCGGCTGTCAAGAAGTCCTTCGAGTCGCTGCGGGAGAAGCCCGATAGGAACAGGTCCACACAAACACTGCTCAAACAACAATACTTATTTTACTGATGAATTTAGAATTTCCTTTACCATTTGTTTGCTGTTTCAGATGGGTCGCAACCGCCACCACAGTGAACGCGTTCTACTCGGCCACGCTTAATTCAGTCAGTAAGTTACAATAGGAAATAGAAAATAGAAGATGTCATACGCATTTCTTATAAATATGTGAAATAAATTGTATAGATTTGTTATAACTGGGGTATATTTCCAGCATTCCCGGCCGGCATCCTGCAGCCACCGTTCTACGGAAACGGCATCGAGTAAGTACATACACGGTGTAACACAGATACAATTATAACAAATAGTGTCGAGTGGAACTTTACTGAATGACTCATTTTTTCGCTCAGAGCAATAAACTACGGCTCCATCGGCGCGATCATGGGACACGAGGTGACGCACGGCTTCGATGACCAAGGTAGGGATCGTTTAGAGGATTTTTCAACAATACTTAGGTACAGGCTTGTGATAATTTGAATTGCGGCCAGGCCGGCGCTACGACGAGGAGGGCAACCTGAAGCAGTGGTGGTCCGCGGCGACGCTGGAGCACTACCACGCGAAGGTGCAGTGCATCATCGAGCAGTACGGGCGCTACCACATGCCGCAGCTGCCCGCCTACGCCGTGCACGGCGTCAACACGCAGGGCGAGAACATCGCCGACAACGGCGGCCTGCGCGCCGCGCTGCGCGCCTACGC
>QDHC01002871.1:21266-38510 GCA_013186455.1 Papilio dardanus tibullus
GGACGAAGTCGCTGGCGACCGCTAGTCTTATATATAAGAGAGCGTGCTAAAAATACTTTTAAAGAAATACGTTTGCGCTGTTTATAAATTTACTCCACTTTCTCTTCCTATCCTTTTCTTATGAGGAAATTATGGGAAGGGGAAGTGGATTGGCGGGGGAGGGGACACATAGAAAGAGATATTATCCTCTTGATGTACGTCTCCTCCTCCGTAGATTACGACCAAGCGACGGCAACGCATCTGCAAGATGTCTATGGGCAGCGGTCGCTTCGCTTTTTCCTTTAATCCAGGTGACCTCTTGATCGTTTGCCACTTTGTAATATAAAAATGTTTTTTTGTTTATCTAGCAATACGTATTTACCAATCTTTTAATAGAGGCTTAAAAATAACGAAATTAAAATTATGTAAACAAATTATATGGTCGTTAGCTTTAAGCGTATAAATGCTTTGGAAGTTTGAAAATATAAAATTCAGTAAATTCAATTGAAAAATTAAAAATACAGTTTCGTAGATTTGTTGAACAAAAACCAGATTTGCTTTTTATAGTTGGGTATATCGATGTTGTGTATTGCTTGTTTGAGGTTAAGCTTTTACAATTTTTTTTTATCGAATTTTCCAGAATTGTGTTGTTACTTGGTAAAAATATGATATTGGCTTCGAAATGAAATGGATAAAACATTTAACAATTTCCTATTCTGTGAGATAATATACGGATATAAGGTTCCTTTGATCTCTGTTGAGATTCTAATTTTGTAAAGCTCTTTGATGTAATATCTTTGTAATTTAAGCAGATTTTTCCTTAACGACACCTTTCGTTACGTTATTTAAATACATTAAAAGACTGTGTGTCAAATTTAACAATTCTCATGTAAACAAATTAGTATAAAGTTTAATAGAATTACTTTATTTAAATAAGCTATACAATAGGTTATAAAATATATCTATACTAATATTATAAAGAGGTAAACTTTGTATTTTTGTTTGTATTGAAAAAACTCAAGAACTACTGGGCCGATTTCAAAAATTCTTTCACCATTCGAAAGCTACATTATCCCGTATTAACATAGGCTTTGTTATTTAACACCACGCGGACGAAGTCGCGGACAACAGCTAGTGTTGATATATGAGTAGTGTAAAATTATGGTAGTTCGAACTGTGTAAATTTCAAGAATTTAAGGAAGCTTAATCCAACTTAAAAGTATTAATACAATAACAAAATGAATAATGGCACGTGTCTGCCAATGACAGGCTCTTGGTCTATTATTGACCGTCGATACTATAGACTATAATCAGGGCATAGACCTGATTATGTTCATCACAAAGCCTGGTTATAAGGAATACAAGGTAAATAAGCATTAGTAATATTAGAGTGAAACCATTACGTCGCTAACAATGCAGAGAATGTTAATTGATGTCGTTTGTCGCAAGACATTGATAAATGTTGACGCTTGTACGCTCCACTGGCTTTGATAAAGCTATGTACTATAATTTATTAGTCTATGCTACAGTTGTTAGGTTATTTGAGGTTAATTCGCAGGATTCAATCCCGACTAAAGCGACCATGCGACGGGTGTAACATAGCATATGTACGGTGGAGCCGAAGGAGCAGGGTTCTTATTTGATACGTCGCAAAATAAGGAAAATAATCATTTATATGAATAAATAACTTCACACACTTGCAATTTTTCACTTATTTAATAAAGACGAATAACATTATTATAGAAATCATTTGATTTTGTAAATGATTAAAATACTCGTAACAGTAATAATAAAAATTTTTCATAGTCAATACGAATCCTTAAGTGTCTTAGCTCGAAAAAAGAATGAAAAACCAGGAAAAGTGGAACAGGAAAGTGTCTTGACTTCTTTTATATTTTTTAGCCATCATGGAGGTTTCAGCCACCATGATGACTAGAAAATAAAGCCGTCGTTACAACCATTACAAGGTATGGGCTCGATTTTTCAGCTCTGTAACTTTTGGAAATTGTTATACTACGATGGAAGACGCAACTATCAGCGCTGTATTTAAAAGGATTTTAATAGTTTGTGTTAAAATAACTGCTCGTATTCTCAAATAGCATAACTTATTTACTTATTTCATATGTTTTAAATATTATTTGTGGGCTACAATTTCGATATTGATATCTAAAACAAAATCTGTCCGATGGAAAGCTAAGCGTAAACACATTTAATCCTATAGAAGCTCTAAATGCTATATAAAATACTGTCAAGGGGTTAAGCGGTCCCGAAACTTGTCGGTTCAAGGAAACCTCGTACAAGGAAATTCCATTACTTTAGCGTTACCGAGCCGTCTGATTCTAGTTTTTATGACCTTCGGGAATAGCGTCCTTAATAAATCACTATTTTGTTATTTCACCCTCTAGAGGGAGTGACAAACTTGTTCAATATATTAATATATTTGAAACTTTGTTTATATTGTTAAAGTTATTGAAAGTTGCTGTCATAGATATTTATAAGCTGGCATGAATTATGGATCTTCGTAAAAGGGTTTTCGTATCAAGATAAAGCAAAGAAAGTTTCAATATTTTTATATACACAATAAAGTAATATGTATAATTTGTTTTATTTAAATTAAACTGTTCATATTATCCTTGGGCTTCATTATACCGATTTCATGCAAAAAACGGCCTAACAAAGTAGCAAAATCTCCGTTTTTAACGCGATTTCGGTCTAATGAAGACGTAGGGTTACTGTATTTTTCTTTATCTAAGCCAAAAAGCAGCAGTTAGAAAATTTAAAAAGTATTACAACCCCTAATAGCAAATATTTTCGACCATAATTCTTAATAATAACCCAAATTATAGTATAGGGGAGAAAAATTGGAACATATCCGAATAAATGAGGGAAAATCTTAGAAAGTTTTCTGGAATTAAGTGCCTCATAAACGAACCGTTTCAAACATCATTGGATACGTTATTTATTTTAAACGGATAAGTAAACATCGACTTTTGGATATTTCACAAACCAAATGCTTCTTATAAAGAATCATTAAGGTAGCCATTTCAATGCAAAAAATGATTATTATCTTATCTATTATAATGGTCTTAAAATGTTTTTAACTGCTTATTTTTTATTCTAAAATATTGTTTCGTGTTGGTTGTATTTTTTGTAAAAGTGTTTTTTTTAGAAAAATCGAACTAACATTTTTAGTTTTTATTATTACTATTTTTAGAACATCCTATAGAACTAAGTGCATACTAATTAAATCAGTTATCACATACGATTTGATCATTTATAATTACCCAGCTCAACATTTATTGCTTACAAATTCCCAGCGAGTCGTGGTTCGGTTAACCGCGTCATTTACAAGCAGCGCCGCCACACGGCCGCTTGTGGCACTATTCATGTCGGCCGACACAGATTACACAGAAGTAAGACCTCGGACGCCTTTGCGGTTACACATACTTACACTAATTTGGTTGCTTTCATTTAAGTTATATAAGATGCAATATTTTGAAATCGGTACTACTACTGCGACGGTGGCTCAGGGGTTTAGCTCTTGATTTGTAATCTGCAGATCCCGGGTTCGTATCCCGCCATGTACCAATGTGTTTTACATTTTTCGAATTTCAAATGTACATATTTACCCGATGCTCTAAAGGTGAAGGAAAACATCGTGATGCCTGCACATATCGGCAAAGAAATTCAAAGTTATGTGTGAAGTCGACCAATCCGAACTGGGCCAGCGTGGTTGACTATGGCCTAGTCACCCATTAGGGGGTAAGCTCCGCGCCCCTCGGTGGGGACGTATGATGGTACTAGGTTATCTCTGTATTAACTCGATTGCTTTTGTATTGAAATGAAACTAGCAACAGATATTTTCTAACACGTAATCCATAAGAATTTAACGTCTTGCAGGATTCGAATACAGCAAAGCATCTTTGTACAACACGAAGAAACATTTACATAAAGGCCATTGAAATTCAATACACATATTCGACACATGTCTCGGTGCAAAGAAAACGTTATAAGTAAGAAAAGGGGGAGAACTCATTCAAAGATATCCGACGCAAACATCAAAGTATCGAATGCGCTCAGAGAGATTAGTATCAGACCAGTCAACAGGATCAAAGCCCATCTCGATGTCTACTTTATTTGTCATAATATGCATACGATTCCGCACCACTTATACTAAAACTGACAAAATTAGGCAAAATTATCTATAATACGTATGAACACTTTTTTCCTACAGATCCTAGTGAAATACCACGAACACTTAGAAGACAGGCGTCAAATGGAAGTTACTCCGTGTTTAGTCCTATGAATGTGGTGCCGGGGGCCTAATTTTGAGGAAATGATCATCCCGCGTAGGAAGTGGTATTATTCTCTTGCTGTGCGTTCCTCCTCCGTAGGTTAAGGGTAGGCTACGCCTTTGCTATTGCAGATGTCTATGCGCAGCTGTCACTTCGGATTTTTCAGCGAATACTAGTGGCCGCTTGCTAATTTGCCACTTTATAATATGAAAAAATATAATTATAAAATTGAAGTTTCCCAAGCTAACCCAACTTTATTAAACAGCTGGATATCTGCTTAAATGGAGCTGTTGAAATATTAATTAATAGAATCCGGCGTTCGTCCAAAATGTATTCGGCAGCAAATCGCGAGGCAGTTGCTTGCAAATGATGCGGTCGTTGCGCGCTTCAATGAATTTATCGCTAATTGTGTTGAATTATTTGAAACATAAATTAATCTCAGAACATACATAGAACCTGCTAAAAATGATTTGCTTATTAATGAGATGAGAGCATTTAAAAGATGTAAATAAAGGAAGAAGGGAACAAGTAAGGAGTTTTATCTTTTACTCATATTTGTTATTTAAGCTTTTGCTTGGACTTATTTAAAATCATAGTTCGATATCCAGACTACAATATAACCCTAATATTAATTATGTTTATAAGTTTAACTATAATAAAACGCGAAGTAGCAGACATAACTTTCATGTTAAACATTATAAACAGCAGTATCGACTGTCCTCTCTCCTCACAAAAATATCATACGGTAAGAACAAACTGTAAACTTAAACTTAACTAAATCAAGTTTCTCTTTCTACGTAACCTACCTTATCGATGTTCTGTTTTACTTCTTGTTTCTATTATTTTGTTCGCGTAATGTTATTTTGTGAAGTGTTTCTATTAGTAGGGACCTGTTATTGGCTGATGTTTGTTGTTTAATGTTATGTCTACTCTGTAATTTGTAGCTGTTGGTCCTCTTACAATTAAATAAATAAATAAATAATTCTGGCACGCTATCATTGGCTGTATAGAGGTGACTTAATGAATATAGTTAACGTAACAAGCGTTCCAAATGAAGTCATAGTATGTGCTGAATGAAAAATATTTCAGTCGGGAGTCGGGTGGAGTTATAAAAATCATGTATAGGCGACACGACTGCAAAACAAGCGTGGACAGCGTGACACTGACGAATTTTTTACACGTGTTTTAAATGTCACCGTAAAAATGTTAACTTCGTTTTATACAATACTAGCTGTTGTGCGCGACTTCGTCCGCGTGGAATAAAATAATAGCCTATGTTACTCTGGGATAACGTAGCTTTCTAACAGTGAAAGAATTTTTGAAATCGGTCCAGTAGTTCTTGAGTTATTTCAATAGAAACAAAAATACAAAGTTTCTCTCCTTATAATATTAGTATTAATTACTAGACTTGTTAACTCTACGTTTTTGGTACTGAAAACGTCGTCCTTAATGTTTAAAAAAAACGAAAAATAACATGTTTTCAACCCATGTTTTAGCATTGTAAATGTTATGAATAAACCTCAGGTAAGTTATAGTTGAAGCACCTTCAGGTTACATATTTCATGTTGTCAAGATTACTTAAGTAACAAGCTACATTTAGACTTCTAGGCTTAACGATCTCACGACAGTGGCGACCTCTATTTATTAACGAGCTAAGTTTTAATTGTGCTCCTATATTCTGCTGTTATGTCAATGTTTGCTACTTTACTTATTGTTAACTTAATATAGTTTACTTAATGTACTTTATTAACACTGTTTTCATCATAATTAAGTTAAAAATAAAAATAAAAATATATCTACACTTATTTTACTATATTTAACATAGTAGCAGAATAACAAACTAGAGTAGGTACTTACAGGCTGGAAATGGCTTAGAAATAAATGATTTAATTTTATTTCCTAAATAAAAATGATCACAAAATTTGCGCTCTAATAAATTCTTTAAAAAAAACTAATGTCATTGGCTTAATAGAAAAAAATGTTAAGCAACAAAGTGGTCGGGTGCTATTTAAGTTTCGTGGACGGCTATCTCAACACTGTCCGCTCTGAATTAATGAAAGAATAAAATGAAAAAGGGACAAGCAAGTTGAGTGTGAAGATAGCATGACAAACGGTTTGCTGGGTTACAACTTTAGTTGACTTTTATTAAATAGGAAAAACTATACAGGGTGTCCCGTAAGTTGAAACCTACATGACTCAGGTGATAGAGCAAGACTCGAGAGACACCAGAAAAATATAAAAAAAATCTATGTCTAATAGTTAACTATAGCAGTTTCTAAATTATCGAAAAAAGTACATCCTGTGATGTTTTTGTAGATCCAGTAGCTACAACTCTTAACTTTTTTTTATTTTTAAAGAGTATAATATAATACTAAAAAAAATGTTACAAAATGTATCTTTACTAATATTATAAAGAAAGAAACTTTTAATTTTTATATTTTTGTATGTATTGAAATAACTCAAGAACTACTGGGCCGATTTCTTAAATTCTTTCACCATTAAAAAGCTATATTATCCCCGAGTAACATAGGCTATACTATTTAATTCCACGCCGACGAAGTCGCGTACAACAGTAGTAGCTAATAAGATTAATTTTGGTACTCTACATTTCTTGTATATTTCTATGTACGTTAACATATTTTAATTGTCAATGTAATAAATAGAATAAGATAATCCAAGCACATATTTAACAATCAATAACATTTAAAAACTGGTACAGAAAACACGCAGTAAAATTCATTTTAAGTTATTTAACTATTGTACTTTTACATTTCTAAATACTCGTAGATAGAGTACAAGCTAAAGAAAGCTATAAAGTTAATGAGGATGAAAACTTACAAGAGAGTTCTTGCATGAGAGAAATTCGTCTGCACGGCTTCAGCCTCAGCGAGATTAAAGAGCTCGGATCTAAGAGGCGGATGGGAAAATTTAAGCAAATAAGTACTGTGCAATAAAATGTCTGTTAACGATTTACTCGAACGGAATTAGACAGGGTTTTATTTAAATTGGATTACTCGAATCTCTCTGATCTAAAATACTTGAAATATGTTAATTATTAATTGTTTATTATTTCTTCCTGCAGACATTATTCTATGTGGACTATACGACCATATGACTTATATCCCCTTATTCCGAAAAAATGTAAAGTACTACGATATACTAGGACCAATAAGTCGTCAATTATACGATACTGGAGGACACTCGGAACTAAATAAAAAAGACCAGGGGTGTCATTGGACCAAATTATGTATCATAAGAAATACCAGGAACAAGAATGTTCTGTATTTTGGAATAAATTTTATGAATGTACCAGTACCAAAAGTAGATAGTACAACAGTAATAACGCTGATTCTCGTTTCGGAATAAAGCGGATTGGTTCCAGACTTTGAGGTCTAAATAGTGGACTACAGTTCGTTAAAACTAGATTTAGTATTTAAAATTTAAAATTGAAGGTCCTTTATTACAATTCATGATATTACTTATGACTTGTTTGTATATCTTTAATTACATATATTGTATATAATAAATTTTACTTTTACAAAAAATAGTGAACCACCAGCTGCGGAATCCGATGACTCAAGCAACCAGTGGTCAGCAGAGAAAGGAACCTCCTCACTATGCGTGAGGTCTCCAAAACGACTGCCTTTGTATCGGGCCCTTAACCTAACCGTTGAGCGAGAGCTTCTTAAGATGTTGGTCGAAGCTTTTTGCTATTAGTCCATGCATGAATACGACTATCGGAATAATGGCAGCCAATTTCAATGCCACATAGCAGTAACATCGTAATAGTGCTTAGATTTTAAACCTTTAAAATGGTTTAATTAGGTACGTTTAAAACTTTAAACTAATGATCTTGTGTATCACACATACCTGAGCAACTTTGCCTGCGTTAATTACACGGTCCATTCCTCTCTCAAACTTTAAGTGCTCGTGAAAACAACTATCGCGTACCCTGCTTGTTTACTCTGCCGGCGTAGTAGAGTATACTGCCTAAATAAAACTTTCACTGTATCTTCATGCATCAACGGACGCGCAACGAGTTACTTGCTCATATTTGCATATTATACTAGTAGGCTACCTTGGCAATGTTTGTATTCTGTACTAAAGCGTATTTTTTATATTATAAAATGGCTAACGAGCAAGCGGCCACCTGGATTCGCTGAAATAGGGAAGCGATCGCTGCCCATAGACATCTGCAATTGCAGATGCGTTGCCTACTCTTAATCTACGGAGAAGACTCGCAGAAGAAGATAAATCATCTTCCTATACGTCCCCTCCCCCGCCATATCCATCCATGGGAGTCTGACCGATTAATTTAGTCGATCCTCTGCTTCTTTGTCCACTTTTCCTATAAAAAAGGTACAGGACTTAGAACAGACGGCTATGTATGTACGAAAAGTAAAATTCTTAAGACGTTTCAATATCAGTCACGTGACAAATAATTAAACTCTATTTCGCCTATACATATATTAACTTATGGGTTTTTTTAATAGTCAAGTCTATGTTAGTTTCCTAAGTCGGTTTGTATTTGTTTAACTTTATAGTAGTTTTCGCAACTCCATGACTGGCGTGTATTTTGCGTAAAGCCAGGTCTTGGATCACACCAGTCAGCTCAGGAGGTTAACCCAAAGTATCTGATTAGCGATATCGCTGATGGAATCGACAAAAATGTATGAAACTGACAAAGACATTCGATAAGTCATGTGCTTGTCACTTCAGATATCGAACGTCGATGTCAGTTCCACACATTTTTTATGTTCGCTATCGAATCGCTTTGTAGAGTATGTACTTTGGGAAACCCAAGCTCTTCAAAACTTTGTTTAACTTTATAAATTAATTAATTAGTTACCACATGCAATTTTTATGTTCGCGACCATTTTATGTCGCATAAAAATGTATTATGGATTCATAAGTATAAATGATTCAACTAAGCTTTCATGTTTTACAATCGTAATTAATTAAAATATTCATAAATTCAAGCATATTTTCGGTGCATAATAATTTAAAAGTACAGGTAACAAATTCTCATGTAAGCGGCAATCGGTTGACCGCATCATTTGCAAACAAGCGTCCAAACCAGCCGCGTTTGCGGTCACAGATTCACATCGTCCCAACACTGATTACGGAAAACTAACCTTGTTTATAGTTAAATAGTTATATTCTATTTATAACATATTATGTTAGGTGATGGAAAACATCGTGATGCAACCTGCACATATCGGCGAAGAAATTCAAAGATATGTGTATTCATGCAAAATAAGCGCTAGTCGTGGAGTTGCGGAAAATGAGGCCCATCATGGGTCAAACTTTATCTTACCTTTACCTTGCATACTATGTCTTGCTTGCGACTACGTTTCCGCGGAATTAAAACTATACCATATGTTGTACAGCGGTAGTGTAGCTTTCTAATAGCGAAATATTTTTTGAATTTGGCTCAGTAGTTCCTTAATTGCTTCAATATACACAGAAATACAAATCTTTCATATTTATAAAAGAGTATAAAAAAGAATTGATGCTTACAATTACTGGAGGGGCTACGCAAACTACTTTTCGATTGGCAATATCACCTATGGAATCGACAAAATTGTTTAGAACTGACAATAACATTGATAAGTCATGTGATTGTCACGTGTGGAGATATCGAACGTCATTATTAGTTCCATACATTTTTGACGTTCACTATGGTATCGCTTCTTAGCAAATAGTACTTTGAGTTAGCCCTCTGGTGTGCTTAGCATATGAAGATAAAAGACACCGGATTTTGTCCATATTGTGATAAAAATCTGCACAATAAAATATTTACTCTCTTAAAAAATCCCCTAAACAACATTCGAAAAGAGCTTCATATACCCGGTTTATTGTGGACTGAATGAATCTCTGTGGCCGTCACATTTCGAATATAAAAAATTATACCATTTATAAAGTGACCCAAGGGATGTAACGAATCGTACATCATCTTTCCCACTTAACTTTCTCTGTGCTTTTGTCGGTCCCGTATTCATTAATTCACATTTCTGACACAATAAAAAGGTCCTTTTCACATTTTTTTTTGGTACCGGTGATGTTTTGCAAGCATAAATCACGAAGGAATCCATCAGAATCGTTACTACCTTAGTAGATAATCTTAGGACTTTATTTATACGAGTAGGGTATAAAGCACATAATTTTATAAATAACTAGCGACCCGGCCCGGCTTCGCACGGGTGCAAATCGGTATAATGTTGATACTTAATACAGCAGCTTTGCCATGTAAGCGTTAAAAATGTGTTAATTTACGACATCATATTAAAAACCTATGATCTATTGAAATCTATTGAAAACAACGCAACAAAATCCGTTGCGTAGTTTTAAAGATTCAAGCATATATAGGGACAAACATAAAAAAGCGTTATTGTTTTATACTATGTAAGGAAAGCATAAGGACATCCGAGTAATAATTGCTAAAGTTTGGATAGATGCATGGATGTTTGAAGGTATCTGTAGTTCGACCCATGATGGGTCTCATGTTTTCGCAACTCCACGACGAGCGCGAATTTGCGTGAATTCACACATAGCTTTGAATTTCTTACCCGATATGTGCAAGATGCATAACTATATTTTCCTTCACCGTAAGAGCGTCGAGTAAATATGTACATAGGAAATTCGAAAATCGAAAAACACATTGGTAAATGGCGGGATTCGATCTCGGCACCTGCAGATTACAAGTCAAGACCTAAACCCCTGAGCCACCGTCACTTCTTTTGAAGGTATCTCCAGTATAGCTCGACGGATCTTGATGAAATTTAACACAGTTGTAGAACAAAGTCTACAAGATAAGCTACTTAATTGATTTTTAAAATTTCGTGCGTAAAGAGTCACGGACGACAGCTAGTGAGCTTGTAAAATACTATATATTATATGCAGGTACAAATACTGCTTCTATCGCTTTCTGAAATGTTCCTGATGTTTCTAGAAATTTCTGGATTGAATTTATTTTAGTATAATAATACGCTGAATTAATTTTAAATATTCTCTTTTAGTTTTAAAACGTTGTTGAAAGGTGGTTTATAATGCGGTCGGCATAAACGAAGCGACCGCGAACAGCAGTAAAATGAAGAGCTGTAATTATTTATTTTAATATACATTTAAAACGTAAGTTTTAATATTAATATACAGTATTATGATACATATTTTAGTCAAAGGAAAATTAGTTTCGACATCACACTGCAACAAACAAAGGAAGGTTTTCATAATTAAGAAAAGAGTTTCCTGTTTGACAATTTTTTAGTCTGTAGAGTTTATAGAGTTTTTAATATCACTTTAAAATAACACAGAAAATACTAACATTCTCTGTGTCAAGTTTACTAAAAAAAAAGTACTGAAAAAATCGAAAAATAATGCGATACGATAATTTAAGCTGGCTATAAATGTCCAGTTTTAATTAACTACACAATCGACCTGTACAGTTACCAGTATTGCCTACACAAGTTAGTTTTAACTGCACAGTCGAAATACTTAATATTGTGGCATCGATTGATAAATGAAAAAAAATGTATCGATGTAAACCTAAAATCTTTTTATACCCGGTAAAAGTCAGTTTAGCAAAGCAATTGATAGCAAATGTAGCAAATGGTTGCTTTGTATTTGCGATGTAGGTACGAGTAGCTATCTAGTTACGCCGCTGGGCAAGGATTTTCCAGTACAGGAACGTTTGGAGTATTAACACGGAACATTCGCATGCAACCGCTTTGTGTAACATTGTTGACTCTACGTCGCTTTTATGTAGCTTTTTGACTGTTCAATGATTTTTCTAGATCATTTTACCTAACTATAGATAATTATCTGTTGTTCACGACTCCGCCTGCGCGGAATTACAGAGTATAGCCGAGTAACTCGGGGATAATGTAGCTTTCTAACGATGAAAGCATTTTTGAAATCGGTTAAGTAGTTTTTGAGTTATTTCAATGCGTACAAAAATAAAAAAAAAACAAATCATTCCTCTTTAAAATTTTAAAATAGATTAAAATAGGTTAATTTGTAGCCTTAGGTTGTGCAGTCTTGGTTATTAACACGTTCGCTGCGGCACCGACTTTTCACAGTCTTTCAATTCCAAAGGTACGAGGCGTAATCGACCCCGTACGGTACATATACGAGGTGTTTTAGACCCCGTATCACAGCATGTGATCGTTTTAATACAAAGACGGTAGAGTTGTTATCATTAAAGATTTATTATTATTAAAATGTAAATTAAATGATGTCCATTATCATAAACCTGTGGAAAAGATTTCAACGTGTGATGTTATTGTGATGAATGTTTATTTACAATAGCCTTTTGCGGTATTGTATCATTTTATCACAGGAGCAAGTTACGTGTGGTCTATGTTATAAACTGTTTTACAAAATATTTTTTCAAATACAATAATTACTTGCTCCGCTGGCGCAGCGACCCAAAGTGGGTCTTGACCTCCGACACAAGAGAACGCCAGCATTGCCTATCTTGCGTTGTCTAAATACAAATACACAACTTAGTAAAAATATTACATTTTGGCCCGTTTTCACCAACCAACCCCTAAAGTAGTTTTAGATAGGTGTCTGTTTGCTTAAGGGTATCCCTAACTGTTGGTGAAATGAAAACGAAAGTAGTGTTAGGTGACATTTAAAATAGTTATTTAACATTTAAATTAAGTTGATCCGCTGCTCATTTCGCCCTTCTCCTATACAAAAATGCGTTAAGGGTTACCTAAAATTTAGGGACTGTTGGTGTAAACGGTTATTATTATTATAAATATAGCAATAGATATAGTACAACTTTTTAAATTATTTTAAAACACCAGTTTTTGTTAGATATTTAATAAACCAACGTCTTTTCTTTTTTAAAAAAAATCATATAATTAAATATTAAATTACGAGTTATACTCAAAATGGTAGAAAATATAAATTTATTTACAACATATTGTTTTCACTTGGACCATACAGAAGTACAGGCACTAACATGATATTGCTTTTTCCCATATAACACTATTCCTTTTTCATGTAAAATACCACTCAGCTCTACTTTACGTAGTGTGGCCAGATGCAAATGAGGGTCCTTTCCTTGAAATAAAACTGTTTAGGCCACTTCAGTGTTTACAAACATTAAACTATTTCCATATAAAACATATTTAAAATTGATATATATACAAATAATATAAATAGAAAAACTTTGTATATATTGAAATAACTCAAGAACTAGTGGACCGATTTCAAAAATTCTTTCACCATTAGAAAGCTACTTTATCCCCAAGTAACATAGGCTATATTATTTAATTCCACGCGGACGAAGTCGCGAGCAACAGCTGCATATTTATATTTGTGTATTAATTAAACGGTTTTTTTGTACAATTAAGATGTCCCTTATGCGTCTCTAACAATAATAAACATACGTTGTTAATCTCACTTCGACTGTGACCACTTTATTAGACACTGCGACGTTTGTATAGAGAAATATAAGACTGTAGGGAAAAGTTTAACCAATGCTCTACCAAATCTGGAAGGACTTTTGTACCTACTGACGAAAAATTGTTAATAACAGAATTGAAATAATTTTTAATCTTAGTATTTACTTCAATGTCAAAGGAACTTGTGTTGTGATTGGATAGAAAATGTGCGGCATTACGAATAACAAAAAGGTTTTTGCTTATAATAATAACAAAAAATAAATGTGTCATCTTCACGTTGTTGTCACGCTCTATAGGGCTCTCTATCTTTACCTTCTATATAACACGCTAGTGGGCAATGACGTACGGTAGGGCAGTGATGCATTTCCTTACTGCCCTCTTTGTAGGCCACTCTCTAAGTTAAACTGACCTATACGATATTGGAAATTATTCTTGCATGAACTGTGACATAGAGATAAATTGAAGATGAGTTTTGAAATTCACGTTAAAATTTGAATAGAGATTAAAATATAGTTATTTGATTTCACAAGCAAGAAATATATTCATAATTTTGTCTAATATTATCTTGCTTAAAATGTAATGTGTACCTCTTCCAGTCATTCACAAAGTCTATGGTTATTATTGCTCTATGAAATAGGCGATTATCAAAATATAGGAAATCTTCAATTATAGATTCATGTTAAATTCTTATAGCATATAAATTAGTTTTCAATTCCATCTAATATAGGTCTTCGATCTGCGCTTAAACTTACAACAGCAAAATTTATGGGAGGCACTTTAGTTCGCTCCGTGCATAGGTGGGGCGGTCGGAGCGCTATCCAACTTCACCGTGCCTTGTTTGAATACCAACTGTGCATTTGTAGTTAAAAGTGCTCAACTTCTTGACTTTCAAGTTAATTTGTAATAGTGAACGGCGCATTATTATGTAATTTGTCGATTCACTTATTTGTAAGTCGTTTAGAATTTTAATTCTGATACAGTTTTTCAAAGTTAAAGAACTATTGTTATAGTTCTCCCATAACGTAAACCTAATTTGGTCTTAATTAATAAAAACAGTAGTAAGTAAGTTGTTAGTTCGACCCATGATGATCTCCATTTTTCCGCAACTCCACGACTAGCGCGTATTTTTCGTGTCTTCACACACATCTATGAATTTCTTCGCGGATATGTGCAGGTTGCATCACGATGTTTTCCTTCACCGTAAGAGCGTCAAGTAAATATGTATTACATAGGGAATTCGAAAATCGAAAAACACATTGGTAGATGGCGAGATTCGAACTCGGCACCTACGGATTACAAGTCAAGAGCTAAACCCCTAAGCCACCGACGCTTAAAACGACGCACAGTAACAGTGAAAAATTAAAACTGTCAAGATTTCTCGTAAATATTTTCTCCGTATAATTTGTGTAATTTAGTTAGAAAAAGAAAGTTCTTTATATAAGTAAATTTAATAATCTTCCAGTGTCTTGATTAGGTTAGATGTTTCCAGTGAATTGGCTGTGGTAAATTTTGCTGCACTTAAAAGATTAAATTCTAGAAACGGTCTTGGAAATCTTTTCGCACTTTAACTTAAGAACGACGCGTTTTACTTAAATGTCGTTGAAATCTTATATATTTAAGGGTATAAAATTTCAGTTGGAAATCTTATTTGCAGTAAAATGTTCACGTATTAGAGAGCTTAAAACATTAAGAAAATAAATTTCTTAGTTTAAAATAAGCTGTAGTACGTTGAAACTCTTTTAACACATTTTTTGCTTCCAAAATTGTGTAATTCGGAGTGACAAAGCAGTAACTTGGTGTCCATAAACCATTGTTTTATGAAACAATTTTTTTTGATTTTTATGTTTAGTTATCTTTAAAATAAAGCGAAAAAGTCGTAGTTCGACCCATGATGGGCTTCATTTTCCGCAACTCAACGATTGGCGCGCATTTTCCGTGACTTCATACATAACTTTGAATTTCTTCGCCGATATGTGCAGGTTGTGTCACGATGTTTAAAATTGGTGTGCTTTTTTATAAAAACTATTCGATGTATTTAAAACGCGACGTTTCAGCAAGCAAGTGCGTGGTCGTGTAAAACCGTCGGCAGGCAAGCGTCAACATTTATCAGTGTCTCTACAAACGACAGCAATTAACATTCCCGCGCATTGTCAGCGACGCGACGGAGACGGCGACGTACTTTGACCATAAATCAATGGACTAGATAAATATATATTTGTACTGAATAAGTTCTGCTACTTTCGCGTTGCTTTTCACAGAGACTGAGAAGAGATATTTGGGGGATTACCCAAAGTACATTCGCTACGAAGCGATTCGATAGCGAACATCAGAAATGTATGGATCTGATAATGACGTTCGATATCTCACACTTAACAAGCACATGGCATATCGAATGTCAATCTCAGTTCCATACAATTTCGTCGATTACATCAGCGATATCGCCAATTGAAACTTGCGTTCTTGGGGTAGCCCCCTTGACGCAAATGAAACTAAATTATGATAGCTCACTACCGTTAAATACCGTCAAAAGATCATGGTCGTCCTATAACTGTCCTTAATATTTTTTATGACATTTTCTTTGATTAATTAGGTTTTATAGATATAACGTACCGTTTAAAAAATTGCACATTCAAATTGACCACGTAAGCATGTTTAGAAATTGTAATATTGTATCTGCAAAAGGAAGCACTTAATTTACAGGTCCTGTCTCTTAAAAGTCAAAGCTTTCGTCGCTTTGATGTTGCATCTATTGTTGTTTTGTTGCAAGATATGATGTATTGTCTCAACCTAAGTAAATCTCTTGTCTGTATTATAACAAAACTTGGAGCTTTGTGTCGCTCAAAATTATATCATTTTAAGTGCACTTAATTAAAGTAGTAACTTTGATGAAGACCAAGTAAGATTTATTATTCGTATAAAATACGAGATACCGAGTCATTTCATGTAGAGTTGGATTTCAGCCATAATTCTGTTAACTGGTTATTAATGGTACTATTGTCTAATGTTACTTTTATAAGCATTACTAGCTGTTACCCGTGACTTCGTTTACGCATAACAAAGAACATAGTAAGTAGACTATATGTCCTTCCAGACTGTTCTACATCTGGTGATTTACCCAAAGCACATTCGCTACGAAGCGAATCTATAGCGAACGTCAAAAATGTATGAAACTGACGTTGACAAAAATATGAAACTCACACGTGACAATCACATGATTTTATCGAATGTCATTGTCAGTTTCATACATTTTTGTCGATTCCATCAGCTATATAGATCGAAAAGTACTTTAAATAAAAATCCTTGGACTAACGGCTTGTAAGTTATTTACCTTGAGTATGTTCAAATGTTTTCCAACAATATCTTAGTTGATTTAACAGTATTTTAGAGTACAAACCGTAATCTTTTGTTATATAAATATGTCAATAACACTTGAATCCCCGAATGCCAAATGGAATTCTCGTGTTGTGGTTATCGTAGCTAAGAGTTTGGTTAGAGTTATCTTTTCCGAGCGTCGCCTAAATATATTTGTCAAATACAAATCCTTGAATCGTAAA
>QDHC01002871.1:48320-63261 GCA_013186455.1 Papilio dardanus tibullus
GAATAAATGGCTCTTGACTTGTAATCTGCAGGTTCTAAGTTCGAATCCCGTCATGTACCAATGTTTTTTGATTTTCGAATTTCATATGTACATATTTACCGACGCTCTAACGGTGAAGGAAAACATCGTGATGCAACCTGCACATATCGGCGAAGAAATACAAAGATATGTGTGAAGTCCACCAACCCGCACTGACAATGAAATATATTTTATTACTTCATCACTATAGCTTCATGTAAAAAATGGTAAAATTATTTATCAAAACATTCCATTGTCACGAAATGTAACCGCGCCATTTATCAAGTAACATATTTATTATAATTAATTTCGTACACATGAAATTGTAACCGTGGCCGAAATTAAACAGGAAACAACCATTAATCACTGTTACATTTCAATGAATTATTTCGTACAAAAACTATAATATAAAAACTAGCTGCCACCTGCGACTCCGCTTGAATGAAATAAATAACTTAGTAAGCAGCCCAGATGTTCATCCAAACTATATCCTACATCTATGCAAAAGTTCATCGAGATACGTTCTAGAGATATCTGCAAAAATACACTAGAAAGGATTTTTTTTACAATAGAAGGGTCAAAAGTGCGTCTGGATCACCGAGGTCATCTTCGACGCCCATGGACATTTACAACACTCGAGGAACCGCAAATGCGTTGCCAGCCTTCAAGAAATAAATAGGCTCGTTTCTTGAAGAAACCAAATACTCGCAAATAATATTAGTAAGAAGAAAAAAGCACATTTTTCTACATGATTTGTCCTTTAATCTCCAATAAAATACAGATTGGTCACAACAAAAAATGAGCACACAAAAACAAAAGAAAACTGTTAAGAAAAATATCTTTGCGTTTGTTGTTTTAGAAATGTCCAGAGAATTCATGGATTAAGTGAATAAAATTCCCTTAAGCGTAGTTATTCACAGACAATGCAATTTATACTATTGTTTGTTTTGCATTGTGAGTTAGCGGGTTGTGTCTGAATAAACATTTTTGTATTTATTCAAAAATTTAGGCTCCAAGCTTATATTTCGTCGTCCATACCTTACCAGATTTAAGGAAAAATAACTGGTAAAGTAAAAAAAAACATTAATGTAGGATTATGTCTTCTAAGAATCGTCTTAGCGTCGTAGCATTCAACATTTCCTTTGCAGATTTTTAAAGATATCTCTAAGAAATGAGCGTAGACGTCTATGAAGTATTACTATAGTGACCACTGCTAGAAGACATGTACAAAATTGTTACTTATACTTTTTGAAGGAGCATGAAAGAAATTACAGTCGCTGTCAGTATGAAAGATGTCTTATCTGCTTTTTTTAAACACAGCTAAAGGTCTAAGCTTAGAAAGAAGCTTATTTAAATAGGAGAAAAAAGCTGACAAGGAGAGCTGAACACCTAATCAAATAAAGCCGGCCGCGGCCAAATGCATAATAAAATCAGCTTATACGGCACCCTAGGCACGTACTTAAACCCGAGACACGTATTGTACTCAACTTTTTTTTACATTATTTAGCGACAAATCGAATTAAAATAACATAAAAATAAGTCAAAAACTAAGAAGACCAGGACTTTAGTCAACTTTCTGGCAAAGAATACCAATCGTAGACACCTAACACTTCTGTTAAGCTATCTGGAGGGCACCCAAAGTATCTTTGCATATTTATTTTATATTATAAAGTGGCAAACGAGCAAACGGCTACCCGGATTCGCTGAAATAGCGAAGCGATCGCTGCCCATAGACATCTGCAATTGCAGATGCACTACCCACGTCCAATGCACGGAGAAGGAGACGCACAGCAAGAGGACAATTCCTCCACCTATTCGTGCCCCTCCCCCGTCAAATCCACTTCCCCTTCCCGTCATTTACATGGCATAAACACTAAATTGATTTGATTGCAGAATTTCTTTTCGAAAACACTACAGTTTTATTCCAGAAAAATATCGAGGTTTCACAAAGAAATTCGTACGATTTTTTATACAGAACCACTTAAAAGATTCGTACACAGTTTTCATTTTTCGAATAGATTTTTATTTTTTCTGTTTAGTTTTTACTGTATTTTTTCTATGTTCTTATAAATTCTGTGCTATTTTTTTGTTAACTTTTGTATCATATTTTAGAACGAAGAATATTTTGTACTTATATCTACAGTCGAAGTTATTATCGAAAATCCAAGAGACCACGATATTTGTCTAGCTTTTAGAGGTTTCTCCCTAATGTTAATATTCATTTATTAAGTTAGGTCGTCGGGACCATAGAATGAATCTCAGTTATCCAAGTTCGACTGCATGCAAAGGAATAGGTTCACCTTGAAACCAAAGTTGTTGTTAAAATAATAGTACAAGATAACCTAATTCTTTAATCTTTTTATACAAAAAATAATTAAGTTTTAAACAGAATTATGTTGCTTTCTTTGATACGAAGATGTCTCATACTTTTTTCATTTTTATATTCTTTATAATCCCAAGTCGACAAAAGGCATTAAAGCTACTAGATGAAAAGTGGTAACCGATGCCTATAAACATCCGGACCGTAATGGAAGTTGCGAGTTTGTTGTTGACCCTAAGGAGGAGGCAGGAGGGAGGGCAAACTGCCAGAATACGGCGAACAAACGTGGTTGTTTGACGAAAACTTTTTTTTCTTATTTGTATCGGGTTAAATGTAATAAGGTGTTAAGTTTTATACTAAACTATAATGTAATGTTCGATCCATGATAGACTCCATTTTCCGCAACTCCACGACTATTGCGTATTATGCGTGAATAGACATATCTTTAAATTTCTTCGCCGATATGTGTAGGTTGCATCACGATATTTTCCTTCACTTAAGAGCGTCGGGTAATTATGTACATATGTAAATCGAAAATAGAAAACACATTGGTACATGGCGGGATTCGAACTCGGGACCTGCAGTTTACAAGTCAAGAGCTAAACCCCTGAGCCACCGACGCTGTAATGTAATGTAAAATGTAATGTACGACCCATGATGGGCTCCATTTTCCGCAACTCCACGACTAGCGCCTATTTTGCGTGACTTCACACATATGTTTGAATTTCTTCGCCGATATGTGCAGGTTCCATCACGATGTTTTCCTTTTACTTTAATAAACTGTAATTTATATTCAATTTAAAGCAATTACACATGTTTATTAGAAAAATAAAGATTGACACGATGTCTTTTAAGCATCACAAATAATATTAAACAAAAAACTAAACATTTACGTTAAAATACCACATCAATATTTTTAAGGCAATCATTTAAGTCATATTAAATTATCTATCTCGGTAAAGTTTACAAAAATAAGGTTCGTAAATATCTTGAATAATATTTCAAGATAAAATAACAAAACTGCATCCCGAAATACTACTCGTAGCTTCAACATTGTGTAAACACTAACCAAACGTGTGTTATTTTAACTTGTAACTTTCCACGAGGTTGTTTGTGTTTTACTATTCTACTTCCAAAGTAACCCTTTTCTGTTTACTCGTCGAAACATAACAATGGGATATAAAGTGTTTGCACTTAAGTTCGTTTAAAAAGGTCCTAAAAGGGGTCACCAGGATTCGGTGGTAAGTATAGCTCTCCAATAAGAAGTTAATGTGGTCTACTTCAACGCATCCTTTTAAAACAAGGTGGTTAAAAAAATATTATAAAAAAATAATGTTAAACTGCTTCACAAGTGAAATGTTTGGAAAAGATAACGAGTTATTGGAGTGAGAGACATTTATTGTATGTCATGATTTCACTCAATTTCTTCATATAATATTATTAATGCACAATTTTAGATATTGCAGCAAACTTAGAATATATTTTCAGATTGCATTTATAAGGTAATAAAGTTCCAAGAAATTTCGTACTTTCAACATAATAATACATGTTTTTCACTATTTAGATTTTTCATAAAAGGTTTTTCACAGTAGAGTCAAACTTTGATGACCAGGCAATCATCAATGGAGTATTTCAAAATCAAAAATACATCAATACGTTGTTGAATGTATTGACTTGTGCTTGATCGTTGTACCACAAACCCTTAGTGTATTGTCAGCGTGGGAAACAATGCGATTTGAAGGCATTGTTCCGATGCATTGTGCGCGAGTCGAGGTAGTAAGCATGTTTTACGTATGACAGCATTTCAAAATTTCACATGATTAAAATGAAACAATGATGCAAAAATCACTAGCTTTTAAAATAGAAAAAGTATACTTCTAAAAAAACTAGTTAACTTCGATATGTATGGCATAAGGTTTCATACAATCCTCAAAAAACTGCGTTGTAGCATCTCACGTGGACAAATTAATTACAGCTTTATAGTTTAAACACAATAGAGAATATGAGAGGAAAGATCTTGGGGCATCTAATACGACACGACGACCTGATAACTAGAAATATTGAAGGTTAAATAGAAGGAAGGAGAAAGAGAAGAAAACCGAGAACAATTTACTTGAACCAGATCAAAAAGAAAGTGGACGTCGTGTCGTATCAGAAGGTGAAGATGATGGCACAGGACAGAGAGTGTTGGAATAGGCTCGATTGTTCAAGAACCTAAAATTAAAGAAGAAGAGTTTTTATTTCTTATTTTTCTAATGCCTCTCCATTGCTGGAGGTTGACCATCAGCTCAGCGAACCCATCTCTATTTTGAGCCAAGCGAAAAAGTTGTTCAACTATGGGGATAGTCATCCACTCCCGTATGTTTCTTAATCATGGCTTTCTTTTCCTTTCAGCGCATCTTTTGCAGGCGATTTTGTCCATCATTATGAGCTGTAGAAGCTCATATTTACTGCGTCGTAAGACATGGCCATGGGCGACTTCATTACTTTTCTTTTACTGGAGAAGGTGCCAATCTAACAGCAGATCAACTAAATTAATTGATCCGACGCCCATAAACATCTGCAACCAGAGAAACCATAGATATGTTGCCGGCCTTTGAGGGAGGAGTACGCTCTTTTATTGAAGGCTCCCAAATTGTAACAGGTATTTCTTTTGTCAATTCTAATAATCTAATTTAATAAAATAACACCGTAACTTCCCTTATTTTTTCTATTTTATTTGTAAATTCTTTAGTTTAAGATATATAGATTCGTAGCTGGTATATATTAAAGGAATCAAAGAATCAAGGAAAGCTTTAACACAATTTTCTGAGCTCTCGCTTCGACCCTTCAAAGTTGCGCAATTTGCGCCGGCCGCAATCTAAACGGTCACAACTTTATTTACTTTTCCCAGTCACGAGGCCGAAGTACAGTGGTCGCACATAAAATTAAATTAGCGCACGTATAAACCAAAGGCAATCCGCTTTTAAGGCTCGATTTAATATGCCAGCTGAGTACTATGTTCGGAGGCGTTATTTATTTTACGATTTTGAGTACATCATGTGTATAAAAAGTTTTATTTCTGCATTAAATGTTTATTACGGAAGGATACATCCGTGTAAAACGTATCGTGTATAAGGAATTGCATTATACGTGTTATTTTGCTGATTACAATTTACAAAAGAAATCGTTTTTAATTTTAAATTATCACTTAATTTAAAAACTATGATCATGTCAGATTCCTAAAGGGTATTATTTTTCTATGGATTTAAAAAATCCTGTAAGCTCACGACACAACTCTTTATCAAATGATTTATTACATTTTAAAATGAAAATGTCAAGAGTGTTTGAAACGGGTTCATCTTACATCTGTAATAGCTTTTTTAATTAGTTTTTCTTCTCAATGATTTTAAGCAAAATAAAATTATATTTAAAGAATGATTATAGAGATTTTACTTATCAGTCTCTTGTAATTTTAATGTTTTGTTTCGTAAGTTTTTCTTTTCAAATATCAGTGATCAGAATATAAAACGACCAAAATGTTTGAAGGTGTATAGTTGTAGAACTATCCGTAGCAACTCGTAGCAAGTCGTAGCAACTCGTAGCAAATAGTAACACCTAGTATATTTTAAGCATTGAGAAAGCTACAAGTTTTAATAAAAATGTGTATTAAAAATATTGGGAAAAAAACAAAACTAATAATTAAACATTACAATTTATTTTTATATTCCACTATTTACATCTTAAATGTTTTATATTACATAGAAATAAATAATTTTAACTTACAAATCATCGATTGACTTAACATAGCTACCTTGTTTTAAATAAAACTACAAAGCAGCTTATGGAAAAAGTTTTTAACATTTACAAAGATTTTAACAATTGTTAAAATGTACACAAAAAATCTAAATAAAAAATCATGATTAAAATTAGGCTTTAATTATCGTCACTTAGCATATGACAAGTAACTGAAGTAAACATTTTCCAGATAGATTTATTGGTCCTAGATTTTTAATACATTTGTTTTTTTAATAAAAAAACACATAGTGTCTAGATAACGAGAAAAAAATATTAACCAAAATTTTAAATAGCTGTACAGAGCAAATAAAAAAGTATTTAGTTACATAGGCTATTGATTCGACAAGTCATATATTTAAATACAAATTAAACCACAATTCGTCTAAGATGAAATGATTATAAGTATAGCGTACAATATGACCGCAGCGGAAGTATGTGGCGCTCGCGACGCCAGCGCTGAAGCGGGGTTGCGCACGCACGTCCGGAAGTCGTGGTAGTCAGCGCGAGTGATCGCGCAGTAGTGCACGTGCACGCACGCGCTGTCGCACTCAGATACATCAGGGGTGTGACGGACGCGAAGCGCTGATAAGTACCTGGACAGAGAAAAAAATCGAATTGATCCTCCACCTTTTTGAAGAAGGTCAAAAAACAAAAACGAAATGTGCAATAATTTTTGAGAATAATCTCTTATGACTTTTCATTTCAACAACTAGCAAAAATGAGTTTTTTGCAATAACAGTCTAACCTGTATAAGCGAGACCTCAATTAGCGAGAAACCTCTGTAAGCCTAATTATAGTCCACTTTCTATTCCTATTGTTTTTTTATAAGGACATAATGGGAAGATGAAGTGGATTTTCGGGGGAGGGGACGCATAAAAAGATGTATTATCCTCTTGCTGTGCGTCACCTCCTCCGTAGATTAAGAGATCTGCAATTGCAGATGTTTATGGGCAGGGGTCGCTTCGGATTTTTCAGCGAATCCCGGTAGCCACTTGGTCGTTTGCCACTTTGTATTATAAAAAAAGTGAGAGTTATATTTATCTTATCTTATAGCTTATCCAGGTTCGACTGTAATTAATTATTTATTTAATCATCTTACTTTGTAAACAGTGTCCTGTCGTTGTGATTACGAATTCTTTCAGCGAGAGTTTCTAATGAAGTTGCACTAATCTCTCGGAGACCGTAATACTGCGTCAAATTATACTCTATCGCCCAGTGCAGCTCTCCTCTCGTGTTCGTTATATCTAAATAATACTGAGTGTAGTCTAAGACCTGAAATTTAATGTAGACTTATAACTTTATAGACAGGGCTATCTTTAAAAATTGCATACTATTTAAGAATGACTTAAAATATTTCATATTTGTTTCCTTTTAAATCTGCTTTGTAAATAGACCAGACTGATGTTAAATCCTTTCAGTATTATAGCAAATATTTCTATTTATTTTGTGTATAATAAGTCAAATTATTACTAGTTCATTTCCAGACTAAACTTCGAATTGTCTTTCGTCGTTATTGACTCTCTAAATCCTAGTTGAGTTGACTTTACTAGCATTTAGATAAACAAGATGTACATTTGTGCTCTAATATAGCTTTTCATTAGCGAACTAAGTCCATCCGTTCGTTGCTAAAGTTCCTCCGATACACTTCCCAACTAATATCCTAAGTCCGGTCTATGACTTCCTAATTGGTGTTGATCTTTAGCACGATATTATATCGATTTCATAGATTAATGTTTTCACTCTTACTTTACGCTCTATTTCTCTCAATTTTACTTCCAATAATTTATAGTTTTATAATTACCTTTCCTGTGTTAGAATCGAATTTGTATAGCCTTAACCCTGGATTTGATATGCTTCCTGAACCACGCGGAGTCAATGATGGAGCAAGAAGCGCCCACGATACTGGTCGTCCTGAAATATATATTTTTTAATACTAACTGAAAATAGATTTTGTCATCGCGTTCTACACAAACAGCAACGCCATCTAGTTTACTAGCTAGAGACTAAATTCCTTTTAGAAATACCTTCACTATAAATAAGTCGGAATGTATCAGCATGTCTGTGGCCATAGAATTGTCCAGCTATGACGTCATTGAATGCTCTAATGACGTGCAGTAGTCGGGCATTAGCTGTCGGGGTGAGTTCCCCGCCGCCCGCCGCGGACGCGCTGCCCGCGTTGTGACGCTCCTCTACACCTGGACCAGCATGCGCCACTAGATATACCTGTTGATGAAAACTTTCATTAGTGTACTGCAATAAATAACCAGTGTTCTAATAATTCTGGCTACTTTATGTACGAGTATTTAGGTTAACCCTTTAAGAGCACAATCTAAACTTGATTGGTTAAAACAATCAAGTTTAGATTGTGCGGATTCAATCAGATCGAAAACTAGTTTCTATTACCATTTCACTTTTCCGTCTGGCTTTGCTGAGGACATGTTCGAGCCATTCCCACTGCGCTCGGCCGCGGTGTGGACCGTCAGTGCGCGCTGCCCCTCCCGCCCACAGCACGCTGTTCAGCACTATGATACGTAGCTTGCTGTGTGACTGCTCTATTGTATAGTAACCACCTAAGATAATATACATAACGTTTAAATACAAAGCAGAAAGAAACATTTCTCTTCAATCTCTGATATTTATTTAAGTACCCAATTGTGTACAAAAATAAAGGACCTACTTAGCTAACATATAGAAAAATAATAAGCAAAATTGTTGATGATAATTTAAGTTTATTTTCGTGCAACTCATCTTATCGTTAGTGACATTATCTTAAAATACGTAGACGTATATAAGACGTTTTCTAACCAGTTCATTAAACTAGTCTCCACCACAACGCTTCAAATGTGATCTAATAATCTAAATAGGTCTGGACTAGACGTGCATTGTATAGACTAGACACGTCGTAATTATAGAAACAGACAAGCTTTTCCGATTCTTCGCAGTACGTTATAGACGAAGTGAATCGCTTTGTTTGTACGCACGAGTGACGTGAACAAAACGGAAGTCTGACGTGCGTGTAGAATGCCATCTAGTTGTGTGAATATGAAACTTTAAGTGCTTTTTTACGCCTGTATAATAGAGCAATGATCATGGTTTATTACTCTTATCACTCATCAATAACTGACATTGAATAAAATAGAGAAAAGTGGTCTATAAATGATTAGTTTAGTATTTTTTCTTACCAGTCTCAAATGTCTGTAATGCTTCCGTAGGTAACCATTGCATCCACATATCTACCAATTTCCTCGACGGGGGTGGATCATTATGTCCCAGCGCTGGGAACACGAACTGACTGCTAAACGTTCTGCTCAGTATATCAGTCACATTTCTAACTGCTTCCAGTTTTATTTCTTCACTTAAGTGTTCCATTGATGATGACAGGATGTCTCTAAGATACAAATTATGCATGTTAAGTATAATTTATTTTAAAACACCAAAAGATGGCGCTGTACAAAAAGTATATATTTTCTGTTTGTTTCGTTTCAAAAAAACAGTAGTGCTACTTTCAAAAAATGTCTTTACGATATCATAACACTCGAGAACATTTAAAAATATATAAGCCGAGAACGCTAAAAATTCCATTTTTTCATATTTATTGGGGATAAATCTAAAACTACTAAATAGTTTTTATAAAAACGTGAAAATGGGACCAAATAGCAGCTATTTTGCATCAAACAAAAAAAGAATCACGTAAATCGGATCAGAACTCGCTGAGTAATTCTTGTACATACATAAAAAAAAACTCATTGACTTGATAAGGGTCGTTTAAAAAGTTATAAATTTCTTTACTAACCCTGTCCATAACACAAATTCTAATGTATCAGGATGCCTTTCCGCCATGAGAGCGGCGGCGCTCTGTATCAATGGCCACGAACTGTCACAAGTGTGGTCCCTGTGGCGCCCATTGCGGTGATTATGTTCCACGTTCGCACGGTTGTGTCGGCATCCTAAAGGTTGAGTGTTTAAATATATTGGACTAATGCAATAAAGTTTTCGTTTTCTTAAATTTTGTTTTTATGCAATTATTTTACGAATACAGTCAGACCTGGCTAAGCGAGAGTCATCCTTTGGTCCCCGAGCAACCTCCATAAGCGAGAAATTCGACAAATAATAACAAAGATTTTTTTTTGTTTTGGGAAAAAAATAACTGTACAGTTAATGCTATCACAAAGTTTTTTTTTAATTTTAACTTTTTCATATAAATAAAGAAAAATATTCAAGAGATATTCAGATAACACTGAATATTTTTAAATTGCATTTACGAGTATTCATAATTAAACCACAAGCATTACGTTCTCCATTAATCATCATAATGAAGTTATAATTAAATATTAAAAATAATAAAATGCGAAAGTTTTTTGTTTAAATATTATACCTTTATGAAACTCGGGAGAGTTATGAAATGGGTCATAATGAAGATCTGTGATGTGCCAAAAGTATCCTGCGAAATAAAAAAGTAAATGTAAATGTTTTTGTGCTGCAAATTACTTTTTATATCAACTTTTATAATAACTGGATAATAAATAGTTTCATTAAAAACCTACTAATGAGGGTATTATAAAGTTTTTAATAATTCCTGCTCTGCAAAAGTTCTTTAGATTTATATTAATTTTTTCTCCATGGCTTTTTACTTGAGAAGAAATCTTTCAGTCCATCGATACAAAAAGAAATCTGCACAACTTTAAATACTATGTTAACCCTCTTAATTAGAACGTCTTATTTAATGTTAATTAAAAATAACTAATACTATGTGAATCCTTACTATTTTACACATATCAAATATTTAATTTTGATCACCACACTCCTTAAGCGAAACACTGAATTGCTTCCATTTCACGCCTGTCTTGTGTGGTCGGGCTATTTTACCGGTTGAACCGGCCAATTTGTGCGAAGATGTTGAAGCTGGCCACTGTAAAGACTCTACACTTATAACTAAAGCTTACCAATCTTAGCATCTATCAAGTGAAGCCAAAGCAGGCTGGTTATGTACAGGGCTAGACTATTAGGATGCATGTTAAGTTGTCACATGACGGCTGCCGTCTGCAGTTGTACCCTCTTGTGACGTCACCATTGTACAGTGTTCACTTCATCTGGAACAAAAGAAAATCTAAACACTCCGCCATTATTTCTGAGTTTCCACTGTCGATAAACTTGTGTAAAACATTATCACCCTACTGTGAGACAAAGACAAAGGTATTAAAATGTTCTATACTCGTAATTTAGCTGTGAAAATTAATCTAATATACTCGTATTTATCTTGTCCCGCGAACATATTTTACTATTTATTAACAACCCAATATAACTGATAAACGAAAGTCGAATAAATTAAAGTCCAAAAAATGTTTCTTGTCAACTTTACGTGCATTGTGAAAACCGGCAGAACTTTTCCTGTAAAAAACATAAACTCGGAGCTTTGTTCTAGAGAAAAATCATATAAAATTTATAAGTGTAACCAAAGTTGCACAGTTGTTCGTTATATCAACGGCAGCTGTTTTGTAAATAGAAATCTGTGTCGGCTTGTTTGTTCTTTTCTTAGTAAATAGCTCAGTTTCAATTAAACTTAAATACTCCGGGCAGTGGAACGAGTGGTTTTATAGAACCACTGTACACAGTTTCCAAATGAGTTCTTTTTCAAAGAATCATGTTGGAAACAAAGTGGAAGAAAAAGTTAATACTCGTATAAAATTAAAAACTCAGACAAGGGAACTTTGTTTATGAGTATTGTTATTTAATCTTTATTCTTACATAGTAAAACAATAACGCTTTTTTTATGTTTGTCCCTATATATGCTTGAATCTTTAAAACTACGCAACGGATTTTGATGCGTTTTTTAATAGATAGAGTGATTCTTAAAGAAGGTTTATATATAAAACTAGCGACCTGGCTTCGCACGGGTTCAATTATTGTTATATACAATAGAATGTTCACAGTTTTTCTGTAGTGTATTTAGTATTAGTTATGCATCCGTGCGAAGCCGGCGCTGGTCGCTAGTATTTAATATAATGTTAAATGTTACATTTAAAACTCGACCCCGGATATAGCCCGATAATCTACTCATCCTGATGAAGGACCCCAGACGGGTCTGAAACTAGTCGGTACCTACACCGAAATACACTGGAGTTACAAGTAAGCTGTGTTTTAATTAGTGTATAATGATGTCTAACGAAAGTTTTAATAAATTAATGTAAAATTTTATTAGAAGGGCATAAAAATATATTTACGTGTTTGAAACTACGAATTTAACGAATTAAGATTTGTCTCATTCAATTTTGTAGCAATTATAAAAATATTTTTATTTTAATTATCAAAATGAAAATCAAATATTTGCAGTGTTTATGGAAAGCAACAATTATTCAGACTTAGTTAAATAGCTTAAAGTTTATTAAGTTAGGCTTATTTTATTGCACTTAAGAAGTTAATTTCTATTAGCTTTATCTAATTCGAAGGCAAGAATTCGTCCGTCGGGAGAAGTGGACACAAACATAAACACGGTCTCTACGAGGCCTCTACAAACGGTCAGTGTGATCGACAAATGACCACTTCACATGAGATGCTTCAACCACTGGCCCATTTTTGGTACAATATAAAGGATTTAACTACAAAATTTTCTCTTTCTTTAGTTGACGATTTTTAACACTTTATTTTACAAAATTACTTTTATCTATACTAATATTATAAAGAGAGAAACTTTGTATTTATTGAAATAACTCCGAACCTAGGCCGATTTCAAAAATTCTTTCACCATTAGAAAGCTACATTATCCCCGAGTAACATAGGCTATATTTTTTTAATTCCGCACCGCGAACAACAGCTAGTGTCTATATGTTTTTATATTGTGCATGTATTCCCATTTTAATTATATTTTTAGTTTTAATTTGAATTCAAAATTTCATTACTATTGTTTAATATTACTCTTATGTTGCCGTCTAACGATGTTTCTTGTAAAGTGTCAGACCTCGCAATACAGGCCTAGAGCGACGATCTAGGATTAATTTGTTCTATTTCAGATGTTGTATTTCAGATGACAATAAATAATCTTTTCATTTTTATCATATTTAAATATGAAATCGCTAATGAATCACTATTTTATGGAACCTTCTTCAAAAATAATCTCCAAATTTTTGCTAGGATTTAAATTGGGTTAACCTGAACCACTATGGGATTCTCTTTGTATTATTTTTGTTCTTAAACAATATAAAATAATTACTGGTAAACTGACATCGCTTCAGTCTATGACTTAAGTCATCATTAATTTGTTCCACTCAACTAGCGACCTCTGTACCGAGAGATCGACGGACAAATGTTGCCTCTGTTTAAGTGCAAATGAGATTTTTTGTTGACTCTATCCTTAAGTTAAAATACGATTAGAAAAAGTAATTTTGTTTTCGATACCTCATCGACTACGACTAAACTTAGAACAAAAAATTTAACCTAATTTTATGTTTTTTTATTTTATAATTTGATAGAAGGTATTTAGGGCTAGTAATAAATCGTCATCATCATCATCATCATCCCATCATTACCTTACTACTGTAATTTGCGCACCAGTTATTCCTCGGGATGAATCTATCTTCCGTTATCTGTGTGAAAGGACTAGTGATGTAATTGGTAACTGTGTGTTTTTGTGTTCTATATTACCATTATTTTGTATTGTTTGTTTCATTATCTATTGTCTATGTTTCTAGTATCGTATTGGAGTTGTTCTGTATATTGTGTATTAAATAAATTACAAAAAAATTCTCAGTCGTCGCACCCTTGTTTATCATATCACCTTTCAAGCAAACCATCTTTTTCTAGGCCTACTACAGGTGGTACTTTCCATAAAGGCTTAATAAATAAGATTTTGAATCATGTTCTTGTTCACCAATAGTTGATGGCATAGTCATCTATTTTAACCCTTTCATCCCACATAATCATACTGCCCTCGTCCCTATGTATGGTCGGCAGTTTGTAATACTCCTCCATACTTGCCTATCAGCTGTCATTTCTGAATTTACCCCTTTTTTCAGCATGTCTTCTTTCACAATCCATACTTTCTTTGGCCTTCCTCTACCTTTGTATCTGTCCACATTCAATTTAATTACTTTTTTATTTATATGTCTATATCAGGCTAACCCTTTATTATTCAACCCATTAAATTCATACATTTATAAAGATAATTAATTATGAAATACGTCAATCCATTTACTAATTTATCTTGTCCTTCAACATGAAGAGGGCCGACGTGATCAATACTTCTTATAAAATTAATGTACTTATTCAATGACTACCAATTTTGACCTATCACGCAATATAAATGAATTAGATCACAAGTTTAGTGTATTATCTATACTAATCACTCCCTTAGGGTAGGCTCCTAGCCCCTCAGTGGGGACGTATAGTGAGCTGGTGATGATTTATACTAAGATTATAAAGAGGCATTTTTGTATGTATTGAAATAACTTAAAAAACTACTAAACCGTTTTCAAAAAAATCTTTCACAGCTAGAAACCTAGTAACGAGAAACATGGCCTATATTTTTTAATTTCTCACAGAAGAAGTCGTGAACAACAGCTAGTCTATACTAATATTATAAAGGAGAAACTTTGTATTTTTGATTTTTTGTTTTTTGTATGTATTGAAATAACTCAAGAACTACTGGGCCGATTTCTAAAATTCTTTCACTCATGGAAAGCTACATTATCCCCGAATAACATATTATTAAATTCCACGCGGACGAAGTCGTGAACAACAGCTAGTCATAAATATTATCAAAGCAAAAGTTCCATTATCAAAAAGTCTGTCAACTTAATTTGATTCATTAAGTAACCGCAATATGAAGGAAGT
>QDHC01002871.1:63900-91863 GCA_013186455.1 Papilio dardanus tibullus
TTAAATCAATGAACGTGCCACTTAAAAGAGCTATTAAAGTATATTATTTATTACTCACCCAGTAATTAATGTAGATTTTACCAGTTTTAATGGTTCTGCTTTTCGTGCTATGGATACGAAATCAGGTACCGCACGAGAATTTTGGTTGGAAATAAATTTGAGAAATTTTAATGAGAGCGTGATTTTCACGCATAAAATTATATTTACTCTTTTTATTTTATATTATCGAAGAAATAAACTATTTTGTTCATTAAATTACAATTATAGAGGTTCGTAGGAAGATATATATCGCAGATATAAGGTTTAGGGATTCCAGGACAAGCAAACAAAGGATTTTAATACAAAACACCAAGCCACTATGTTAACTTCGATAGCTGTTTATAAGTACTTATTATTTTGAAGAAAGAATAGAATTCAAATTAAACAATAAATTTCCACCAAACAGGTTTCTTATTGCTGGCCAGTGTTTTAGTCGCAATATTAGGCCCCATTAAAAAAGCTGGCTGTCAACTTGCCATTAAGTTTTTTTTAATTAAATACCTGGCACACGAGTGTACCTAGTTCATTGACTATTTTTAACAGCAGTCATACTCGTACGAAATTATATTGCGTAAGCCACTTGAACACTAAAATTACAAGTTTGCGTAGAGTTGTACTAAATCGTATTAATGTGGAAATTTCTTTTAGATATTAAAGAAATTCAAATCCTAATACATTTTTCTATATTCTTTTACTCAGATATTGTACAAAAAATCTATACCAAACTTCTAAGCACGACGGTAAAAAAACATCGTATAAATACAAACTCAAAAGCTGAATACATCTTTTGTCCTTGCTATGTTTTTAGCGAAGCAAACCGGGATATATTGTCTCTCATAATAACATGGAGAGTGACAAAAACAGAAAGGACTAAAGTTGAATACATAATAACGTCACGCTATCCCCCTCCTTTACGCACACTCGTTGTGAGTTAAATTTTAATTTCATCAACGAAAAGATACGGAAAATGGACTGACCTAAATCAAATTAAGAATTTTTAGGTACGGTAATTTGAATATGAATTTTTAACCTTTACTGGTTACCTTGTAAAACATGGGTTAAGATGATTTAATTGCTTTTTGACTTGAAAAAGTTTTCATCTTTATATTAATTAAGGCGTTTAAGGCGAACCTTTAAAGGCTATAGGACGCTAAATTTTACATATACAGGGAGGTTACCAAAAGTATCTTTCGATTGTCGATATCGCTGATGGAATCGACAAAAATGTATGAACCTGACAATGACATTCGATAAGTCATGTGCTTGTAACGTTTAAGATATCGAACGTCATTGTTAATCGCTTTGTAGTGCATGCATGTGCATTTTGGTAACCGCCCATTTCGACTACGTAGTTAAAAAGTGTGTAGTCAAAACTGAGTACTGTACAGTTTGACTGTGCAGTTCAAATTGACGCACGTCAGTTTAAACTAAACTTTTGTAGCCGGCTTTAGAGAAGCTCATAAATGTGTAAATGTTTTATTCAAGTTCCACTACGCGCGCGGCTAGCCGCTTAGTGGAAATGGGTGGTAGGAATCCCGACAAAAGCATAAAGACCAACAATGTTAAGTGTCTACTGTCTTTTATATGTTCATATAAGTTAGTAGATTTTTTCCTAAACTAAACAATGAATTTTTCATATCATAGAACCTTTATACCCATATAAATCAAACGAAAGAAGTGTTCCGCAACACACACACACATGCATTTTTTAATTTATCTTACACTTCAATACATCGACAAGCGGTTGGTAAAAGATAGCATAATTAAAACTTAAGCACAAAAGGAGACAGCTAGTTTATTCGAAATTTAAATAATTTGCCGGACTACATACGTACAATCACAGGACAAGACATTCAGCTTTATTTCGAGCAACTAGAAAACGAGACGTTTTACTAACAAATAATGAGCTTCTTGTTGCTTTATCTAATAAATGAATTGAAAATTGAATTGAATTATACCGTATCCGGGGGATCACCGAAAATACATGCACTACAAAGCGATTGGATAGCAAACATCAACATGTATGGAACTGACACTGACGTTCGATATCTCACATGTGACAAGCACATAACTTATTGAATGTCGTTGTTAGTTACATACATTTTTGTCGATTCCATCAGCGATATCGCTTATCAAAAGGTGCTTTGTGTAAACCCCCAGTAGTTTTAATTTATAAATGTAAATTATAGGAATGAAAACAATTCCCAAGTTAACATTAATTGCCATACGATTTAGTAAGTAAGAAGCTTAATTTTATACACATTAACTTCTTAACTATAAACGTAAAGTAAACCAACATTGTATAATTAAAGAGGGCTTTTCGTGTAATGACAAGGCGCTTGGGTCTTCAAATTACGGTCCGTAATAGTTAACATGAAGGTGTTTGCGTATGTCCAATTAGGACAAAAATAATAAGAGTTACCGTGTCTGTTTTTTTCCCTAATTACTCTTTGACGTGTTTTTTATGTAACATATAAAACTATTCTGAAATAAACCGTTAATTTTTGATAAACTTTTTACGTATACTTTCTAAATGTGAGTATAGAACAACGAGTTATCTGACTCGGTAAGTGTAAGTAAATGGTAACTGAAGCTAAATTATGATAGTTCATTGGCACCATTTTGACACATTCAACCAATAGCAGCACCTCTCTTACCAGGTCAAACATCTTTGCTTGTTATAATATTAAATTAACGGTCTTATATGTTAAGTCCATTCTTAAACTCCAAATTCGATATCGATATCGTTTAATTTTGACGCCAATTTGCTTTTAAGCAACGCCTAAATTTGAGTGGCGTCTGAACATTCGGCCGTAAGACAAATGTTTCAGGATTTCGATATAGAATCGGAATCCCTTGTTTTGTCAGATCGCTTTTTGATCTCTCGATGACTTTTCCGTAGTAACTACGTAAACGAGTGCTTTAGAAATTCAGTAGAGAATTTATAAGCTCGCTACAAAGCGATTCAATAGCGTACATCAAAAATATGTGGAACCGACACTGACGTTTGACATCTCACACGTGACGAGCACACGGATTATTGAATAAAACTCCCTGCGTCACATAAGTATGCTATTTTATTTTTTAATTAAATTAAATACGTCGAATAAAGCTACCTAATGAGCAGCGTGCGTAGGATATATAGTAACACATAAAACTTGTCCCAAGTACCTATTAATAAAAAAGCGTAGTAGCACAATTAATTAAGAAGTTCCATTACCCAAGAACAGAATCACCAATTCTTAAAACCTTTCAACCAAAAATCTTATGATTTATTGTTATTACAAAATAATGAATTAACTACCATTTAGTGAAGTCTGCAAGGTTACAAATGAAATAAAAACCCTCCAAATTCGGGGCATGATAATGATAAAGGCTGTCAAATTTAGCCATTACCATCTTCAAGTTGCGTCCTTACTCCTTAACGATAGCCCGCGTTTTAACACAAACCCTTGGGAGTGTCTTGCGAGTGAACGAGGGTAATGTTTATAGCCTCCATTGAGTATTTTAACCCTTTCGACCGAAACAACGGTTACGGTCTTTTGTTTTTAGATGCTACGGTACGTAGAATTTATTATTATACCTGTAGATGATTAAGTCACACACATAACCTCTATTTGAAAGAAAATACATAGTTCGGAGTTATTTATAGTATTTGGGTAAGACCTTTTGCGGAGATATTCATGAATATCTCTGCAAAAGATATGAGTATTATATTATGTTGATGCAACATAATTAAATTAGTAAATTACATTGTAAATTAACGATCGACCCATATTTATGATCAGAGAACCGAAAAAGGTTTGCTAAAACTGTTCTAAATGGAAGTCCGAGATCTTTGCCTACCTCTCTGGATTACAGGCTTGAGTTAAGTTGTTGTTTAAAATAGTAAATAATACAATGAATAGAATAATCTTTACTTTAAAAGTGACGTAATAGTTACCAGACTTTATCTGCATCTTGGATAAGAACTGCAAAAAGCACTTTCACAATAATTAGTTCAACATCGGACATTTTAATAAAGCAACTTTGTCCTTAGCTTGTAAATTAATAAAACGTCGGGTGAGAGGAAACGAAAAAGAAACACTTAATTAGTTTTAAGGTAAGTTTATCGAGATTAAAAACTAAAATTGTTCTCTAACGTTGCGGTTGTCGAGTTCTCGAGCTGGAACTCAAAGCAGAGAAAAGAACTGCTCAACCGTACACAAGCTATTTATTTCTGTTTACAATGTTATCCTTATCTTTTTCCTTACATAGTATAAAACAATAACGCTTTTTATGATTGTCCCTATATATGCTTGAATCTTTAAAACTACGCAACGGATTTTGATGCGGTTTTAATAGATAGAGAGATTCATAAGGAAGGTTTTCATGTATAATACATTCACAATATGGTAGAGTAACACTGATAATTTAAAGGTTTTTAATATGTTGCCGTAAATTAACACATTTTTAGCGCTTACATTGCAAACGCTGCAGTATTTAGTATCAGCGTTATATCGATTTGTACCCGGGCGAAGCCGCAGCGGGTCGCTAGTACAGTAATAAGAAAGTTTCTCTTTGCTCAAGTTTTTTGTCCGACAGTCAGACGTTTTAAGTATCTATTCTTACAGATTGAAAGGTTCAAAGATACATGTGTTTTCATCATCATCATCACCAGCTCACTATACGTCCCCACCGAGAGGCACGGAGCCAAAGGGGTGACTAGGCCATAGTCAACCACGCTGGCCAAGTGCGGGTTGGTCGACTTCACACATATCTTTGAATTTCTTCGCCAATACGTGCAGGTTGCATCACGATGTTTTCCTTCACCGTAAGAGCGTCGGGTAAATATGTACATATGAAATTCGAAAATCGAAAAACACATTGATACATGGCGGGATTCGAACTCGGGACCTGCAGATTGCAAATCAAGAGCTAAACCACTGAGCCACCGACGCTTACATGTGTTTTGAAACTTTTAAATACAGTCGAACCTGTTTAGCGAGAGTCCAAGGGACTGCGATATTAGTCTCGCTTATAGAGGTTTCTCTAATACAAGTTTCTCGCTTATGGACGTAGCTTATCGGGACCATACAATGACTCTCGCGTATCCAAGCTTGACTGTATATTCTTTTCTATTTGAAATAATACTCGAATCTAACTTAATTTTGCAAAGGTTAAATGTAAATTGAATTTTCTTTGCACAATAAAAGCCAAACAAAGTAAGCCATGTATGTAAGACATGTAAAGAATATTACGTTTTTCTTTGTAATGTGCGAGTTTTGTTAGACTAGTAAATGACATAACTGTCAAATTGTCAGACTTCTATTTCATCTGGGTAAAGAATGCTAAAGGTGTCATAAAAAGTAAAAATAAACAAAAAACCTAACATATATTACGAGTAATTTAATAATACAGTAGACTTGGTTAAGCAAGAAACCTCTAAAAGCTTTAGTCATTCTATTGTTTCCACGAGCTACCGCCATGGGAGAGAAACACGGATTAGAGAGAAACCTCGATAATAGAGACGAATATCGCTATCCCTTAGACTATTTAACGGCTCGACTGTACTAGAATTTTCTTTTATTTGTTGTTTAAACTATTTTTTCTTTGACATATTATGAAACTATAAAATTAAAACGATTTAAAACCGAATTTAAACAGTGAGGTCAAAGAAGGTGCTCTTCATAATTCATCTTCAATAATATTTTATTAAAATATCTTGAACTTCTTAGACCACTTAATAGTTTTTCTGCGTTTAACTTAATAGTTTAAAATATTTGCAATGTGAAAAGCAAACATTAAAATATGATTTGATTTTAAAACTCTGTTTTATAATTGACAGGGTTTGTTAAGCGTTTACATCTGTCTAATTAATAGCTTTTAAGTAAGAAACACAGCTGCACGATGCAGAATTTATTAAGTAAACGACTGTCCTTATCTAGTCCATTTCACCACAGTCTAAGTTTTAATATTTAAGTATTGAAAAACCTTTGATAACTAACTTTTGCTGTATAAATCCATTATTGTACCCACGTTAACTTTACAAATACGTGTAAAGGTTAATTAGGTTTGATATAAAATATAAACTTTTAATGTAGGTGGATAAAAGGTTTTAAGAGCGTCGGTGGCTCAGGGGTTTAGCTCTTGACTTGTATGCCGGTCCCGTGTTCGAATCCCGCCATGTACCAATGTGTTTTTCGATTTTCATATGTACATATTTACCCGACGCTCTTAGGTGAGGGAAAACATCGTGATGCAACCTGCATATATCGGCGAAGAAATTTCAATATATGTGTTAAGTCACGCAAAAAACGTGCTTGTCGTGGAGTTGCGGAAAATGGAGCCCATCATGGGTCGAACTACATTACATTACATTACAAAGTTTTAATTAATGAAACAGATTTAAAATCAATATATTTATAAGCCTGAAAAGTTATTTTTTTATTTATTTGTCAACATTTTAATGGTGGGAGACTATCTTGTTTATCGATTGGTATTGCGATGTTAAGGCTGATTTTTGAACCAAATTGTACAATCCAACCTAGATAAGCGAGAGTCTAAGAGACTACTACATTTTTCTCACTTATAGAGGTTCCTCTTTAAACATCCACCGGGACCAGAGAATCATTGTCCCTTATAGAGGTTCCTCTCTTATTCACATTTGACTAATGTTATTACAAATTATAATAATCTGTTATATATTTAAAACTAGTTCAGTAAATAATGTCATTTTAGAACCACCGGATCGTGATTAGGTTCGTAACTCAGACGGTCGGTTTCCACGGTACACATTGTTCTAATCTGAACTTCAAACTGTAAACTGCAAACTTCCACATAAACTGTCCCTACACTCGAGTTTGTTTCCGAAGCAAATATTTTCATTTACTCTTACTTATATGCCAATATGAACTAGTCTCAGAATTGAACTTTTTTATATATTTTAATGTATAATTAAATAGGACTTTTTATATTACACTCTTCGCTACATTGTATAAAATAAAGTCGCTTTCTCTGTCCCTATATCCCTATGTATGCCTAAATCTTTAAAACTAACCAACGGATTTTGATGCGGTTTTTTTAATAGATAGAGTGATTGATGAGAAAGGTTTAGATGTATAACTAGCGACCCGACCCGACTTTGCAGGGGTGCAATTATTATTAGTATGGCTGTTATATACAACGTTCAGTTATTCTGTAGTGTATTTAGTATCAGCATTGCACCTGTGCGAAGCCGGGGAGGGTAGCTAGTACTATTATAATTGTGAAAATTTATATGAAAGGTTGTATATCAGTTAACTTAACAATAGCTGAATGGATACTTGGAACATGGATATTTAAGCCTGGAGTAAAACGCTACAATTGCAGAGATGAATAGACATATTTAAAATCGTTATATTTTATTACGTAATTTCAGCATTTCAAGCTCTAGCAATTCGTCTAGAATTCGTGTAATATAATGTTTGTCGCTCTCTGACAAAGTAATATTAAAAAAAAGGTTAAAAGGTTTTGACCCATGATGGGCTCCATTTTCCGCAACTCCACGACTAGCGCGTATTTTGCGTGAATACACATATCTTTGAATTTCTTCGCCGATATGTGCAGGTTGCATCACGATGTTTTCCTTCACCTAAGAGCGTCGGTAAAATATGCACATATGAAAATCGAAAATCGAAAAACACATTGGTACATGCCAGGATTTGAACTCGGGACCTGCAGTTTACAAGTCAATAGCTAAAACCCCTGAGCCACCGACGCTCTTCATATAATAATAATAATATTATTGGCAATGTTATTACATTACAAGGGTCTTACACGATATATGTTGAAAGGTCTAAACCACTTACTTATAATGTAATTTACAAAGTGTATGGATATAATAAAAATATTGAAGCGATCGTATTAAGGAAAATAACCTTTTACATTAACTAGCAAAATTAGTGTCCCAATAAGCAAAAAGTTTATAATCATTTTTATTTGTTTTATTTTAGGGTTTACATTCTCTATTGTCCTAAGAATACTTTACTGTAAGGCTTCATTATGCCGTGTTCGGGATAAATACGAATATTTTGCTTCGACGTAAGGCTGTTTTTTGTATGACATCGGTCTAATGAAGCCGTTGGATTATAAAAATATATATTGTTCGTAAGAAACGGTATTCTTACCACGATTTAGCTGATTGAGCTCCCGATATTTCGGCACAGTTGCATGCGCCATGAGTCAGCGTGACTTACGAACAATATGTTAGTAAAAACCACGAAAGTTTAAAAATGTACATCTATGTCCTCAAAGTCCCATAAGTCGTTTCGGAGTTACCTTTAAATATTCGTATATCTATACAATTGCATTTATAATATTAGTAATGCAATCGCACCTTTAACAAAAGCACAAAAACATTTCATCTTAACATTATTTACATTTTAATATAGACATTATATTCAGTAAATATCATTCGAATAAAAGAAATATTTTCCATCTAATATTGGTATTAATAACAAAGAAAATGTTTTCAATGCCATTAACATCGGAATGTTCCACGAAACATTTTCCTTTACTCTCAGTACGTTCCTCAGATGTATCTACTAAGGATCAAAAGCCCAACTCTACCTATTGTTGCTCTAATTCTAAATAAACTTTATCATTGAATTTCTATCTCGTTACTGAGAGATGGAATTATTTTTTATCAATACTAGCGGGCGCCAGCGACTTCGTCCGAATCGTCCGCTTGACGAATAATATTAAATGGCATAGTTATTTATTAGTGGTAAAGAGCATATATTGCAATTTTCATGCAATTCTGCCAACAGGGATCACGTTGCTCCATACAATCTTTGGACCCACGTTTCGGACCCTTAGGGGTGGAATTTCGTAAATTTTTTTCTTAATGCACCCTTACGTAGTAACAGTAACCATCATACAAAATGTCAAGGCACTAGAACCTAATTTTAGGGCTTTTTTAATACATAAAAAATCCAAACGTTTCCTTTTTAGAATAATAGAATACGTACATTGGTCTGATGCTATTAAAATACTATCTGTGGTATGAGGCGTTTCTTGACGAAATTTTATATCAAAAAAATATATTGATGGTATCAAATATTTAATCTCAGAATTCAGATATATGTAAATTAAATATATGAAATGGTTTATTGCAAAAACTTAACCCTCATTTCAAGGATGAAAGCGAAGCTCGGAACATTTTAATCTGAAAGACGGGTTAGTCAAAGAAATCGTTTATGTGTTACTAATATTATTATGTATAAAACACGTAAAACATTAAATCTCTAAAAAAACATTTGCGATTCCCAGGTAAATAAGTTCAGAAGCTTTTTAATGTGACTCGTTGAAAATGTATTTTATTAAATTATAGTTATTTTTTTAATTCATCTCTCGACTCTAACTTTAAGTAGAAGTCTAAATTTTAATGAAATAGGATTTTAAAAAATGCATCAAATACAGAAAAAAATATCCTAAATTTACAATTAAAATACTTACAAAAAATCCCATTATTCAATGTTGTTATATCCGTTATTATTCAATAAAGTTCCAACATAAATCACTTAAAATATAAGCACGTACACTCGCGTATGTTAGAGCGATACACGTCCGCTCGGCGCGACGACTCAGCGGCGAATGGCATTCAGGTGGGAAGTGCGAGCTCGATGCTTGTGACTGACATTCAGGGCCTGAATTTCAACCAGTATCATGCACTAGGATCGCCATAAATGTCAACTGTCCAACTTAGTGTTGAATAAAAGTTCGATGTACTGATTCTATTATAGTATTAAGCTGCAAGTTACAACGCTCTATTATTTAAAATTATGTTTTTGATATTGTATTAATTGAATTATTTTTTATAAGAGAAGGAGGCAAACGGGCTGCGGGAATACCAAGGTGGTTAACAACGCCTATTGATATCCGTAACACTAGAGGAATTGCAAATGCGTTGCCGACCATTGTGAAGGCGATGACTTCTTCGTAATTTGAATTTAAATCGTGTTCCATTCATAAAATGTACGTTTCGAAAAAAATGTTTCAAACAGTATAAAACAAAACACAATCTATTTTAGTAAACACAGCTTATTTCAGTTTTGTTTATTTTACATCCTACAAAGTTATAAATATTTTTGGTTAATCATTAAATTTTAAAATGCCCACGCTTTCCTGAAAGTAATGAGTTTAAAGGTACAAATGAATTATGTTATTTAGACAACTAATTTAATCACAATATTACAAGAAAGAAGAGAACATCAACAAACAAAACCAGAGTCTAAGGGACCGTAGTATATGTCTCGCTTATAGAGATTTCTCACAAATCCAGTTCTCGCTTATCCAGAATGGACTGAATCCCCAATGTCTTGTCGAGCAAAAATAGATAAATAATCTCCAATATCATGTGGATCTCATCGAAGCTTGTAAAGCGACGTGATTCTCTAACATCCTCGTGTGGGAGCAATCAACGATTAATCAAGGGATTAATCTCAAGGTAATTCCTGTAATACAAAGTCTTGATAGAGTGGAACTTGAGTGATTACCGGCGCAAACACTGATCACTAGAAATGGATAGGTTTGCTTTGATATATTTCATCTTTTTGTTTTGGTGTCCTCTTGCTGTGCGTCTTCTCCTCCGTAGAATAAAGTAGGCAACGCATGTGAAATTGCAGATGTCTATGGGCAAAGTGGCTTCGCTATTTCAGCGAAACCAGGTGGTGGCTTGCCACTTTATAATATAAAAAAATATATACAGCTTTTGCTGCCTCCCGATTTAAACTCGTCCTTGATAACATGATAGACAATTCTATCTATTACTAACCGCTAGCAGTGCCAGAACTTGAGTGATTACCGACTTAACCACTGACACATATGGATAAGATTGTTTCAAACTGACAACTGTTGTTACCTTCAGATTTAAACCCGTTTGTTGATTACATGATAGATAATTCTGTCTATTACTAACCGGTTACTTACTGACTCCGCTGGCGCAGCGACCAAAAGTGGGTCTTGGGCACCGATACAAGAGCACGTTAGGTTGTGTATCTTGCACTGTCTCCTGACAATTAACTGCTCTTCGCACGTGCAGGTCCAGCTCTACGGCATCACGCTAGCGGTACCTGGGGCGGCCGAAGGGTCGGCGGCATCCCGAGGAAAGCTGCTTTGACTCTTCGATCTTTCCCCGCCCTCAAAAGATGGCCCAGCCAGCGGAGTCTGCGGGCTTTAGCTTCTCCTATGATATTTAATAACTGCTAGCAAAACAAATTCAATAGACAAAAACTACTGTATCGTATAGCCTGTCTATTTATAGAGATCGGTGCAAGTAACCAATCGGAAACTGTCTAGTTTATTGAAAGCTCATGTTCCGAGCTTCAAACAACAGTAATAGCTTAGCTTAATTGCTTCCATTTTATTTTTATTTCTCATACTATTAAAGTGAAGTTTGTCTTAAAATAAAACTGGAAAAATATTAGTCTAATAGTACAAGATTTGATTTGTGAAATCAATAGTTATACTTTGAATATTATTCTTTTATAGTAATTGATAAATTAATAAAAATATGATTTGTTATTTATTTAGCTATGTATTAAATAATTTAATGTAACTTATTGTTAAGCCACCCTGAAAATTTAGTTAAAATCGCGCTTATAATAACAGATATATTCCAAAACAGATTACCTTTTAAAACTTCAAGCGCTCGTCCTGAAAAGTGGCTATTTTTAATTTCGTTACTGTTCCATTGACTAGCATTAAAATCGTTGAAGCTAATATTTTGTATATAAAAAGTAATTCTTAGAATCGATGCAAATCATGAGAAAATATATCTAAATATATCAATTTTATTACATAAAAATTCAAGCGCTTTGAGAAGATTTGATGAAAAGTATTCGAGCGCTACATCTGAATGCAAAAACGCCATCTGGAGCAATAAAAAGAAATATTATGCAACGTTATACGGCGCCTGTACATTAACCTTTTATGCGAGTATCTACGTTCCTCATCCCACTTTGATGGTTCGAGGTAACACAAGTAATTTGTATCGCCGATGTTACTTTAAGGAATTGAAATAAGAACACAATACGTATTCTTCTTTTAATGATATGGAAAATTATTTATTATTATTACTTTCGGACGAATTCTGAACTAATAGTAAGTAAGCTCTGCTTACAGTTCAGAAGACGTCAATTAGATGTCCAAAGTCTTGTGAAGTAGGGCCTAATAGTTACTTGTGCAGTTTACTTAGTGCAGCATTAGTAGAATTAAGTAATTCTACTTTCTATACTAATTTTATAAAGAGGAAAACTTATTTTTGTATATATTAAAATAACTCGAGAACTGCAATACCGATTCAAAAATTTCTTTCACTATTAGAAAGCTACATTAACCCCGAGTAACATAAAGTATATTTTTTAATTCCACGCAGACCAAGTTGCGAACAACAGCTAGTATCATAATCTACAGTAATGTTTCATGTTTTATAAACAAATATGATTCTGTAACAATAAAGAACCATAAACAATGTAGGTCAGTTCATAATGTTGTGTACACGTAATATTATTTAGGTTCCGGTCAGAACGCTTTCTCTACACAAAACACCATTTTCATTTTACATGCGGATCTTAGCAAATTAATCTTGTTACCCTTTTAAATTTTAGATAAGTCGAATGTGTTAATTATTTACAGTCAAACTTGGATAAGCGATAGTCCAAGGGACCGCAGTATATGTGTCTCTCTAATCCGAGTTTCTCGCTTATGAATCGTGTATCGGGACCATACAGTGACTCTCGCTTTTAAAGGTGTCTCAATAATCCAGTTCTCACTTAACTAGGTTCTACTGTATACGATTAAACCTGCATAAGCGAGAAACCTCTATAAGCGAGCATAATTAATGTAGAAACTACGATTTGCATTACGTTCCCTAAAGTTAAAGGAAGAAACGTAATTTATAATCAAAATAAATCCAAATGTACAGCATTATTTATAATTAATATTGAAACACAAATCCAAAGGCATTACACAAATTGAAATTGGCTCGAAACAAGCAAGAATTTCGAAAGGTTTTCTTAGTAAAGCAGCCTTTAGTTGTTAACCCTGTGTTTATAGTGTGATAATCAACTCGGTCACGCGACAATTTCCAACCGAACAACTCGATACAGAGTCACGCTTGAGGGGTCTTACATTTTTGATAGAGTTATTGTTTGTTTCCCTTTTATTATACGTAGCCTTATTGAATAATCAATTCACGATGCAGTATTATTTCACTCGAGTTAAATAAATATAGAAATATTTTCCGTGAAAGAATATATGTTTGGTTATATTGAGTAGGAAACGCATCTCTTATTTAACCATTTTTATTGTACATATTTATACAGAAGCTTTCTAATTTAGCAATATCAATTCGATATGAATGTTGACAAAGTTATGTAAAAATATAAAATATCTAAGCATCTACGAAACATCATAAGTCTAGTTTTAAGTAATTTTAAATTCAATAAATATTTAAACAACGTTTATAAATAGTCTAGGACTCTTTATTAGTGCCCAAAAATATTGAAAATAAATGCCATTCCTATTTATTCGATAGTATAGAAGCTTCATTGTTAGGGTGACATTACGTAATGACCGAAGCTTAGTTAAACACCATTAAATAGTTTACGTTTTGATTGCTAGAAATAATAGTAGCATATGTTTTTATTTCGTAACCAATTTTATATACAAAAATAATTGGTGCCCACGTAGTAGAGCGTATTATATTGACTGTATTACTAGTCTTTGTTTATATTTAAATATTGATTTTGTTATCTCATATAATTAATAACAAAATCGGTTATATTAATTGTTATTGTATCTATAAGTACGAGTACTTTTATTTATTGTAATAACAATTATGTTACCATATTAAGAAAGTTCTTCAAAAAAAATTTTTTTAAACGATCAAATATAAACTATATTACTTTAAACAACAGTAACAGTTAAATTGTTAAAACTTTCGTGAGACATTTTTATACTTTATTTATTTAAAACGGCTAAAACATTTGCTCTGATGATGGACTCCCGAAGAGTTCAAAACTAGTCGGTACCGTTCACCGAAAATTACATGTGAGTTTTTATCCGTTTTAAATAAATAAAGTATATTGCTCAGTTCATTGTATAAATTAACGATATAATTTTAGCATATAACTGTATAATTTATCTTTACTTCTCAGAATTTTAATTTAATTTTTTTTTATAATACAAAATATAATTCGATAAAATTTAATTACATTAACAAATTCAGACAGATAGCGAGCGGTGCGAAATGCTGTTAACAATCGTATAAAAAGGTCACGCCGCGTTAACATAACATCGTTCTTCCACCTCACTGCTTTTTATTTCGTAATTTTCTTTTCAAAATGACCTGAACTCAACTCCGACCCCGCAACACGCCGCGGCCCCCCGGCCCCTCATTAACAATGTGCCGCCGTACGTTCAGCACTTCCGGTACCACAAATTTAACATCCGGTTCCTTCTTTAACAGGTATTTGAGGTCACATTTTTGAGGAGCCCAATTTATTTTTCTTATAATTTTTCCTAACGCGGTATTTCTTTAATGCGAATTACGAAAATTCTATAGGCCTTGAGTTCATGTTTGAATAATGAACGTTGCTATACGATTGTGAACCTTATTCCAACGGTAATAGAGTACTAATCAAAGACTGGAAATGTATTTCTATCTGTCTTTAATATGTTTGTCAGTCAACAAAGTATTTTCACTATAAGGAGTATCATAAATTGTTGTTAAATAGATAATATTTTACATAATTGCATGTTAAGCATCGTTAAAAAAAAAGTAAATATAATTCGTAAATTGAACATCAAGGAACTTAATGTTAAGTTTGCAAGCTGTTCTTTTAAGATCATAGTTGCTCGCACATTTCTACACATTTTTTTCTTTTCCTTTTTACAAAAAGCAACCGACGTTTCGTATTTTGAAGCATTCCGTCCTTTAATTTTAAAGTTTCGGGCATACTTTTTCCTTCTCACCGCTCCATCACCTTCGTACAAAGCGCTCACTACATTCCAAGTCTAAGGGTAGCCATATACGGATAACTTAAAGTATCAACGCCACTTCAAGCAATCGTCCTTCTTAGCACAAGAAACGCTTGAATTATTTGAGGTTGCCGTAGTCGTCTGTTTGTAGTAGTCCGTGTACGGTAACCTTAAGGGTCTCAGCCGCGAAGGAGACCATAAACTTTGATTAGATTTTGTAACGCGCTGCGGCGTCGCACATTAGAATGCGTGAATCGCGGCCGCCACCAAATTGAATTTTCTAGGTCATCGCTCCAGATTTTGCGCCACTCTAAAATTATGCATAGCCGTGGTAAAAGAGATTTTCTTTACATTTGTCACGGTTTATGCTGAGTGTTTTTGTTCATTTACTGTACTATTTTACGAGTATCTATACTAATATTATAAAGAGAGAAACTGTGTATTTTAGAATGTTTGTATTTTTGTATGTATTGAAATAAATCAAGATCTACTGGGTCGATTTAAAAAAATCTTTCGCCGTTAGAAAGCTACGTTATTGCCAAGTAACATAGGCTATAATTTTACTTGCGCGTGGAAGAAATTTTAATAATTACAAAATTACAAATATTCTTTTAAATTATTTTTAAAGCTTTTAGTATATAAAATATAACTATATTTTGTCAATACTACAATACGATAGGCAACGCTGGCTTTCTCTTGTGTCGGAGACCAAGATCCACTTTGGGTCACTGCGCCTGCGGAGTAAGTAGTAACTAAGTAACTATATTTTTCACAACTTTAAAATGAACAAACATGCCAAATATCAGCAGGCAAAGGAAGTAAACATTTCATTGGCCGATAACGGATTTAAAAGAGAAGAGATAATGCAGATGGATAACTTAGTTAACATGATTTTAGTCGCAGTTGAAACTTTAAATCGATACTTTTTATAGAACATATTTGTCTCAAAAGAAGAAATATATTCCCCTCCGAGCACTTCATTTCAGTGAACGCGTGAATACTGTCAAAAAATAGTTATTTCATCGTGAATAGAGTACAGATGCGTGTCACGAGCCTAGCCTTTATAAATAAAAACACGTCGCGTTTATTGCCGACGCGTGCAATTTGTTTCACCTGTAATTTGATGTATGAGCAGAAAAAAAGGAAAGAAATAAGAAATTCGTTGCGCGTGTCTGTATTTGCGATTTTAGAAATGTCGTCGTAATGATGAACGTGGGATCTTTATAATATTTTTATCTATTATATTTTATTTGTTGATTCAATGAATTTTGTAATAAAAAGGTAAAAGGTTCGACCCATGATGGGCTCCATTTTCCGCAATTCCACGACTAACGCGTATTTTGCGTGATTACACATATCTTTGAATTTCTTCGCCGATATGTACAGGTTGCATCACGATGTTTTCCTTCACCTAGCTTTCTAATGTCCAAATTTATTGAAACTGTTTTTTGTAAATTACTAATACTATAAAGAGTGAAACTTTGTATTTTTGTATGTATTGAAATAACTCAAAAACTACTGGGCCGATTAAAAAAAAACTTTCACTGCTATAAAGCTACATTATCCCCGAGTAACATTGTATATATTTTTTTAATTCCACGCGGACGAAGTCGCGGACAACAGCTTTTTTTAATTAGATAAATGCAGAAATGTTTTCTACTATATTTGCGCTCATTTCGCTGCTACAGGTTAATCCATATATAAAATAAAATATTTCCATAAGATAAAGAAATACAAATACAATTCTAAATAGCGTTTTATTCAGAAAATGTTACTTCGATGCTCTATCAATCGTACAACAAAAGAAATCACTTATAAGTTATGAGAAAAAACCGTTTGACTAATGTATACTATAAAATGCTGGCTAAGCATGAGAAAGTATAACTTAGGTGAAAAGAAATTATATTCCTTCAATTTCCGAAGGTCGGAGTTGTGTGTGTAAGCCGCTTTGCCTCGAGATTAGGAAAAAAAAGGCTTGGAAAATAAAATATTTCTTATATCGTAATTGCCACGATTGCGTAGTATTAGAATAATATCTTACCGTAAGCTTAGCTTTGAATGTTTTTAAGTAATACATTTTTTATATAGAAAATGGGGCAAAAGAACAGCGGGAACACCGAGATGATCAACGACGCCCATGGACGTCTGCAATACCAGAATTACAGATGCGTTGCCGGTCTTTGAGGAATCGAATTATTGTGATTAAAAAAAACCATTTTCTTGCAAAGAGTTTTTATGTTTATCTAGTTGCAAACTTTATTCTGAGCCTTGTCTTTTGAGATACATGGTTTTTTATTTATGTTTGTTGTACCTATTAATGGTTGGAAGGTGTATAGTTGGTTGTGTTGGTTGTTAGCCTTAATTGAATTTAGATTTACATTATCTTTTAAATTATTCAAACCAATAAGAATTCACTCAGACTATTCGAGTGTACCTTGTCTAGACCGACAAATGTGTTTACCATTAATAATAAATAAAATATAGGGTAGTTTACGCCAATCACACGGCTCGCGTGAGCTATCGAATTAAACTTTCAAAAGCTCTCACCCGTCAGCGTTGTCAATCAAATGAGCTTTCCGAGCGGACAAATACTTTTACTGAGCTTTTATTTACATGACCACATGCGTGTAGTATCCGTGAATGTTACACAAAAAAGAGCAAAGCCTAACTATTTTGCACATTCAAACTAGTCGTTACTGTTAACCAAATACAGCTTTCAAAGCTTTAGTAAAAGTACTATGTTTTTTTTAAGTGTTAATAAATTATGTCAAATATTATTTTATTAATGCAATGTTTCACTTTAATTTCTAAATTAAAATCAATACCTTATTCAATTTATAATCTTATTTAAAACTTACGTTAAATTTACGGAGAAACCCCTTTCGGTTGTTAGTTTAATTAAAAGCGGTTATTCAAACAACGAAGATTAAGTTAAAATAACTAGTATAAAGGTCCCTTTAAAGGTTACTGTGTAATTGAGAAGATTTACTGACGAGCCTCTTAAATACACGCGAGTACATAATACTTAAAGGCGGTTATTAGATTATTAATTAAAGGGGTATTATATAATTTTCGTTATGAAGGTTTCATGATAGACTGGCGGTTTGCATCCGGTATAATGCTGATACTAAATACTGCAGTGTTTGCAATGTAATCGCTAAAAATGTGTTAATTTACGACATCATATTAAAAACCTCTAAATTATCATTGGTACTCTACTATTTTGTGAATGTATTATACATGAAAACCTTCCTTATGAATCACTCTATCTACAATATAAAAAAAATCCGTTGCGTAGTTTTAAAGATTCAAGCATATATAGGGACAAACATAAAAAAGATTATAGACCTGTCACACACGATTCTGGCCGCGTGCAGTAAAAAAATCTTAATAGCCTATTTGTTCCTTCCGAATATGTTCTTATAGTGTTCATTTATTTCATCGTTATCCGTTCTGGACATACCTTTAAACAGACATTCATCCATCTATCTGCAAAGGTTCGCATTTATAATGTAAGATGTAGCTTATTTACTTAAAGTACATAATATTCATGAAAGATAATTTTCAAATATATTATTATCAATGTTTTCTAACTGAAAAGACGTTCTTTTTTAGAATTTCAGTAACAAAATAATCTCAAAGTTTGTACGCAAATTACAGCCTCATTTTTCATGAGCCAAGTTTTGTAATTTTTTTTTTCGCAAGTTACTTAAAACAGATTATGTTGTCAATTTTTATTTTCGCATAGAAATTTCGTTTTGAGGATTAAATAATGATTAGTTTTTGATGTAATAAATTAAAATTCCTATTAATATATTAATTACTTTAATGATCTTGATCTTGAATAACTAAAATGTAATCATTATCCTTATCCTTATCCTTACATAGTATAAAACAATAACGCTTTTTTATGTTTGTCCCTATATATGCTTGAATCTTTAAAACCACGCAACAGATTTTGATGCGGTTTTTAATAGAAAGAGTGATTCATAAGGAAGGTTTATATATAACTAGCGACCCGCCTCGCCGTTCAATGATTGTTAGTATGGCTATTATATACAATGTTCACAGTTTTCTGTAATGTATTTAGTATGAGTTTTGCACCCGTGCGAAGCCGGGCGGGTCGCTAGAATTAATAAACTTTTAATATACAAAAAAATACAGACAAAACAGACAGTAGATTTGTGAAATTCAAACTTTGATGAAGAGTTAAAACAAACATATATCTTACATTTTTCATTTTATCGTGATAAATGAGATCAGATGGCTTACACAACATGCTTTTCGATCGGCGAAGTCGCTGATGGAATCGACAAAAATTAAACTGACATTGACATTCGATAAAATCATGTTATTGTCACGTGTGAGATATCAAACGTCAATGTCAGTTTCATACAAATTCGATTCCATCAGCGAAATCGCCGATCGAAAAGCATGTTGGGTAAGCCCACAGGTAGCTAATTAACTAAAATTGGCTTTAAAGTATAAACAATTTTCTGACATAAAAAAGCAATAACTTTTTAATTTTACTTCAAAGGAACTATTTTTTAGTTAAGTTAACGATTCAATAATTTTACCAAACAGTTTAGTAGAATTTCTAAATTAATTCCTAGTAATATTTGTGTTCTAAGCGACTTTTTATGTACAACTTTTTACATCGAATTCAATTTCAAAGCTACGCTTCGGCGCAGCAAAAACCTCTTCAGGTATATTCATTTCCTGAATTTAATGAAAAATCATTTTAAACTGAATACTTTTTATGCTTGTTTTTGATTACAGTCATATACGTTTTGAACGTTTTAAAAATCTGATATAAATATTAACTTTGTAATAAAACGTAATCGAAATAAAATAAACGAGGGCCATTAAGTTGTTGCCATTTTACGTACTCGAAACTACACATTACACTCGGAACTAAATAAGATAGACCAGGGGTCTCATTGGACCAAATGATGTATCATAAGAAGTACCAGGAACAAGGACGACCTGTATTTTGGAATACAGTTTATGAATGTACCAGTACCAAACGTAGAAAGTACAACAGTAATACCACTGATTCTCGTTTCAGAATAAAGCTGTTTAAATATACTTTATGTATAAGAAAATCAGTACATTTAAAACTTGATAAAATCCTATCAGTATTTTTGGACACATGACATCAAATTTCTATAGGCTTTTTAAACATTTAAAATATGAATAAAAATGGAAATCAAGAAATTTTGACGATAAATTAATGTATACTATAGTAGGCATCATAAAATGTATTAGATTTGTTGGTGTACTGTAAGCCCGATAGGAGGCGCTGCATGTTTCTCGATAGACATTCTGTTCTTGTACGAAACTGAATAAATATTTTTCAATATTACATTTGTATACACCAGAGTAATATAATTAAATCTTTAAAGACATCCCGATTATCTAAGTTTAATATAAAACTAACTAAAATGTTCACAAGTTTTTCTTATTAGGGTTTATCAAAATTTATGACTCACAGTCTAGGGCAGGGGTAAGCTTGCAAAACCAATTAGACCCTTTAATTTATGACGTCAGCCCTCACATAAATTGAAACATTCTAATTTAAGTAAATACCAGCATTAAGAAAGATTAGTGGCTATCTCATTTTAATTAAAACTATTTCCTAGAATAAAATTAAATAATATTATATAATGTTTTTAATGTAGCTTTCACGATTTCCTTATTTGAAATGTAGACAGAAAGTTAGGTAAAATAAGTACGCATTTGATTATACACTTGGTGAACAAGCATACTCTACTATTCAACGAGGCAAATTAAGCATCTAATAATGATAAATGTATCTTTACTATAATTTAATTTGTCCGTTTTGCACTTAAAATGATAAAACTTTCTTGCACTTGCAATTTTCAGTTACGAGTCGAGGGCGAGTTCCATTTTACGATGGTCGCGTTCGCGGCGCGTATTGCACTGATGATGGACTCCCGAAGAGTCCGAAACTAGACGGTACCGTCACCGAAAATGACACAATGCATATTATGTAATATCAAATTGAAAGCAGCTATTTCCTAATCCTCAATTTTGTATTAAGTATTAATAGTCACTAATTACTAATACATTATTTAAAAGCACGATTCGAGTGCCCTAAACCCTTGTCATAGTAAGCGTATTCATGGCGTAATTTCCTATTATATCCAATTATTTTGATAGCCACCTAAGTGTCAGTTGGTATGAAAAGGGATAATGGAGCAGTAAGGGACAGCTCTGCATATGTTGACGGTAATGTCATCGTTACCAACTTTTCCTATACAATTTATGCCTCATAAAACTTCGCTCTATTAAAATATCAATAGTCGTTTATATTTATCTTTAATATCATAGCTTTTACTTGAGACTTCGTTCTCAACATTAATTTTAAAGCAGATAATTTTCGTAAAACCTTTTAGCTATTAAATGTAATTAGCTATTATGTTACCGGCAAATAGATAATTAGAAAAAAAAATGTCGTAAAAAAAAGTCATTCCATAAAATGGTAAGAAAATATCTAAAATAAACACTTTTCTTTCGTCTAATATGACCTAAAAGTACGAGATATAACATTGTAGAAGTTTGTACTAACAATTTGCTGATATTTGAAGAAAGTTATTTAAGAATGACGTAAGAAGAAAGTCAAACTTATTTTGCTGGTATAGTACGGAGTATGAGAAACTTCCAGAGCCGGACTTCGCGTAAATTAAATTAAAATGTTACAATTTATGGAAGGGCGGCCGTCATAAATTTCAGGTCCTAATTGGCTTCGCCGGCTTTGCCTTGCTTACTCCCGCACTGAACTCTTTTACGGCCCAGTAACAATTTTTATTAAATTTTAGTTCGCAAACCGTGACCTTATTACTTTAGTGAAAACGTTTCTATGTCACAATAATGTTATAAAAATTGTCAGTTTTAAATCTGACTAGCATGCACCAAACTTAGTAAAGAAAAGTAATGACAAATTGAAAATTTAAGTATGTCAAGTATAATATAGTTCTAACTTGATATTTAAACTTAGTTCATAAAACATCTTCAAGTCAGATTTCAGATTAATATACATTTCGTAATTGGCCATCAAATTAATAAAACCCAGTAACTTTATAATCTGCCAGACTGTACACGCTGACTGTAACACATACGCTCCCACTTCCATAAGGGCTAGGACACACGTATGTGTCGCAGTCGACATGGCAGTTATTAATGTTCCACACGTCATCTAGACATACTTCTTAGCTTTTCATCCTCTTATTGTTTTATTTTCGGTATATTTGACTTGACAGTATTTTAATGAACGACTCCACTAGTCTCACGATGACATAAGTATTTGTATTTTGAAAGACATTTATATTCTTCTAGCTTATGAAGTCACATAATAAGTCCTGAAGGGAATTACATTTTATTTTATTCTAGTAACTGCCTTAGATTCTGACACAATATAACATTTTTAATTCATATTGTTGTAAGATCAGGTATACTTTGATTTAAACTATGATTAAATTTGAGTTTTTTTTTCTTATTTCACGTGGACGGAGTCACGGGCGCAGCCAGTATACTATTAAAAGTATTTTATGTTGTAGATTAGTTATAGCTTCATACTACAATCAAAGGAGTATCTAGAAGTAATTAAACAAGCGAGTTTTTCAAAATCTTTTCGAAAAGTGATTCGTTAAAGTTTCATCTTTTATGTACAACGATAGTTGCGTGTCTTTTGTAATTGAAGCTCTTAAAAAAAGGCTCTTGTTAAAGTTTAAGCGCACGCGACGCGGGCATGCGATCGCGGGAGGCTCGATACGAACAGTACATTATGTATACCACTTAATTATTAAGGAAATCATTTATCATATTGTACTTTCAGACCTTGAAGGCTCCAAAATATACTACTGACGTTAAACTTATATTATGTCTGGTTAACATAAATATAGACATCCCTTTTAAACTTCGATAGGTTTCTTGAGAATTAATTATGACTAGCTGTTGTACGCGACTTCGTCCGCGTGGAAATAAATGATATAGCCTATGTTACTCGGGGATAATGTAGCTTTCTAATGGTGAAAGAATTTTTGAAATCGGCCCAGTAGTTCTTGAGTAAATTCAATACAAACAAAAATACAAAGTTTCTCTCATTGTAATATTAAGTATAGATATGTAAATTACAAAAGATTTAAGAAGACATAGAAGTCAAGATGAAGAAAGAAGAATTAATAAAAGAATTACAAAAAACAAGTAGAATTCAAAAATTTAAAAAGTTAAAAAGAGGTGCGACAAGCAAAGAGTTGTCTTGTAGTGGCCATTGCTCGCCGCAACATACCTTTTATTCTTACACAAAAAAGAGACAATAATATGTAACTTTATCTTTCTTTTATTACGAAAGTAAGTTATTAAGTCAACAAGATTTCACTTATCAAAGTTTAATAACAACTTAAGTTAAGAGCTAATTTATTGAAACGTCCCTTTAAGTGTACATGGAGATTTTTTGTGACTTAAAGCTCTTATCCATGTAGTAAAATATCGCTAGCAATTTTGCATGACCACAAATTGGATAATCCCATTAAATAGCCTCTGGAGAAAAGGCCTTTGCTAATCTGTAAAATATGTTACGGTATTTTGTTGATTAATACTTAAAATTTGGTAAATTGTACGTATTTATATTATCCACTAGCTAATTTAGTGTGGAATTAAAAATAAAATACGAAAATTGAAAAAAATAAAAGCATTGGCTATATTATTTCTTACTACTCGTAATATAAAAGCCGAATATATGATGGATGAATAGACGGATATATTTTTGTTTGAAGGTAAAAGACTTAACAGTTTTCGGTGTTTGATACAGATTTTAAGTGTAGTAGAGACTTCTTTAACATCTTCGCACGAATTTTCCGCCTCGCCCGGTGAAATACCACGACCACACATAAGACAGGCGTGAAGTGGAAGCTATTTCATTGTATCCCCTGACGAGTGTGGTGCCGGAGGCCTAATTTTAGTCCACTTTCCCACCCTATACTTCTCCTACAAGGAATTGAAGGGAAGAGAAAGTAGATTTTCCTGGAGAGGGACGCTCATGGAGACGAATTATGCTCTTGATGTGCGTCTCCTCCTCCGTAGATTAAGGATAGGCAACGAATCTGCAATTGCAGATGTCTATTTCAGCGAATCAAGGTGGCCGCTTGCTCTTGATCGTTTGCTTGTTAGCTAGTATTTTAATATAATTTTATTCATTTGTTTAACATCTTGAGGTAAATTCAAAACATATTTGAACTTTACATCAAACATTTTTCCCGCATTCGAAAAGCCGAGTAAACATCATATAATTAATTCCCCAATATAGCACGAACAGTAATTACACGCCATATGTTCCTTAATTATTGGGACAAACGGATATAAATTTCTATGCTTGGTTCATTTTGATATTTATTGCCTTTTATTACGTACCTAATGTTAGCAAAAATATACTATTTGAAGGATCCTTGCTATATTTATTTAGTATTTAAACTGTTATCACATTATATCAATTAATAAAAAAGGATTAATACTAAGCATTTTTTGTAATAAATCAAAATATTCTTATGTTCCAAGTCTAATAATCATATATTGCGAAGGACCACAACAAAGGTAAAATAATTAAATAAGTAAAAACCAAAATTAAATGTTTCACATTCCAGGGGAGTTACCCAAAGTATCTTTCGATTAGCGATATCGATGATGTAATGTGCTTTACACGTGTGAGATATCGAACGTCATTGTCAGTTCCGTACATTTTATTTTCGGTATCGAATCGCTTTGTAGCGCATGTACTTGGGATATCTAACTAAAAATAGATTACTTCAAAAGAAACGTTTATTTTCAGTCTTCCGAGAACCTTTTAAATAAACTCTAGTTACTGAACTGAAGATTTTCCTTCACTTTAGTTATTTTCTTTATTTACAACAATTCGTTTAGTGTTAGAATTAGTACAATTTTTCATGTGCTACGAATCTACGGCGTGCTACGTGATACGTGCTACGAAATAATGCTACGAAAATATTTATTGAATAGTCCATAGCCATCTGTCAAATAGCTTTAATTAATTGTAATGAATTTAAATTCAAGTTCACAAAACAAAAGAAATATGAATTTGAAATCTAAATACACGTAAACGTGATGCTTTCGCATTAAATGTTGTGTCGGTAGTTCTAAATGGCTTAAAGACACGTAAAGGAAATAACTTCATTTACTTCCGTAAATATTAAAGTCAAGGATATCATCAACCGAAGTCACACGCATTACGACAAACCGTGAAATCATAATATATACGTAAGAAGATTTAAGCAGAATGCCAAAGAATGTATGAATGGATTCAAATAAGATATGCTGAAAAAATGAGTAAATTCAGAAATATTGATCGTAAGAAAGTGGATTCTTACCACGATTTAGCTGATTGAGCTCCCGATATTTCGGCACAGTTGCATGCGCCATGGTAACGGGCTGATTAATATGTTAGTAAAAATCAAGAAAGTTTAAAGTTATAAATTCAGAAATGACAGCTGATTGGGAAGAATGTAGTAGTAGCACAGACTGTGACGACCCTCCATAGGTACAAAGGCAGTATGATAAAGAAGATTTAAGTGAGCTTTAATAAAACCATATAGCCAGCTACTATTGTTCAGTATTTAACTGTACAGTTAAAACAGACGTACACACGTCAATTTGAACAACGCAGTCAAACTGTACAGTTCTCAGTTTGGCCTACACTCGACAGTTTTATTGTTTAGTCGAACTGTACAGTTTTAAGCGCTAAAATGTGTTAATTTACGACATTATATTAAAAACCTCTAAATTATCAGTGTTACTCTACTATATTGTGAATGTATAATACATGAAAACATTCCTTATGAATCGCCCTGTCTGTTAAAAACTGCATCAAAATCCGTTGTGTAGTTTTGAAGATTCAAGCATATATAGGGACAAACATAAAAAAGCGTTATTGTTTTATACTATGTAAGGATAAGGATATGGATTCTACAATAAATAAAGATTGAAATGCCTTTTAGTAATAAAAGCTTAGCTCTGCCCATTTAATTTAATAGCTGTATTTGTGAATAATAGAGGTTTATTGTTTATAAATTATAGCTTAATAAATAAAAATGTGAAAGCAAAGGAATAAAAAAAGTTAAATAGCATGCCTCAGTTCGCGTGTTCCGGTGGTTTCGTATCGCGTGCGTTGTATTGTCTTTAATTCCACTAGGAGCTTCTTAATCACTTAATAATAGATAAGGAAAACACATTCCTTGTTCTTTGATAAAAAATAAATTATTTACTCCCGTGAAGAGATTTAATTTATTTCACTAATTCCTATTAAACAGTTGTTTTTCTTTTGACTTATAAAATTCTTTGAAATGTTTTGTTTTTTTGTTTTATGATAAAATTGTCACTGCATTTATGTAGGAAATATACTAAAATACTAAGAATTTGAATATAATACTAAACTCAACCGTAAAAAAACTTAAGCAGTCAATTTTTATCGATTGCTACATCATAAAACTTTACAAAATATCTCCTTTAGTAATTATTAAACATTTCTAAGTGCAGCAGTTAGTTTTGAAAGTATAAATTAAACTTACTTTTAGCACTCATGTAAAGCTACTTACATAATACGGGTAAGTCAGTACAGCCCTGGGGGTTACAAAAATTACATTCGCTACGAAGCGACTCTATATCGAACGTCTAAAAAATATAAAAATGACAATGACGTTCGATATGCCACACGTGACAAGTACATGACTTATTGAATGTCAATATCAGCTTCATATATGTTTGTCGATTCCATCAGCGATATTGCACATCAAAAAGTACTTTGGATAGCCCCCCTGTACTCCTGTAGTTAATGACAAGCCGAGACTTAAAAAGCATTCGGTAATCTGGGAGTGTAATTACTCGGAATGTAGTGAACAATTTTCCAAGCAATTTAATCAATTGCTGTTGTTGACGAGAATATAATAGGCTTTATAACTCTTAGTAGCTTTATATTGTAGCTTATATTTTTGTTGAAAAAAGAAAAGATCGTTTCTTGCACAGTAATGTAAATTACACCAAGACAATAAATGTTGAACGTCTCTACTAAGTTCTATCGTCTTTTAATATATTTTATATTTTTTTAAATACTTTTTGTGTATGATTAATTGTCTTTTTTACAATTAAATATAGGTAAAATGAACTATCGACATATACTTTATTTGTTTATGGTTTTTATATTAAGCTTTTACTCATTAGGTATACTTATTTACAAATATGTCAAATATTTTAAGAAGTCGTGTAATAGTAAAACGTGATTAAAACTAAAGGCTTAGCAAGAATCGAGCTTTTTGTGCGTCTTGTACTTACACAAAGGTTGTGCCGAATGCCGGGTGTGTACCAAAGTGCCGCAACTGGATCTTTGAGTTTGTTACATTTGCTTTCAGTGGCCATTCCTTTCGCGTCAAAGCCTCGACCCATATCCTGCATTATACGACTTGAAAAGCTTTACTTTTTCTCACTATACAAGTTTGAACGCGTCATGTAGGATTAAAGGTACTATGTTACAAGATTTTTTTTTAAAAATATATGCATTAATTAAACTACTCAGATTCAGTTTTGTTTTAATAAATAAATCATAAAATAAAGATTGTTAAAATTATTAAATTTTAAAACCGGAATTGGTACGGTCATATTATTTTGTTGGGATGAAATAAATACAAATACAAATAATTTATAAATAATATAAATTACACGTAACAAATAATATAAAAACAACATGGTACTACTGAAGCTAAAAAAAATCTTCTACAGAATAAAAGGCTTTCTGTAGCAGCCAAGATTTTAGTTTTGCCCTAGACGAAGCGAGGCTGGAAGCCGCTGTGACGTGGTCCAGCAGCCGTTTGTATTAATTATTAAAGTTGTTATTGT
>QDHC01002871.1:164682-176346 GCA_013186455.1 Papilio dardanus tibullus
TGTCACAGTCGCTGTCAGTTTGACATATATCATGTCCGATCTGTTTCTTTTAATCTATGTATTTTTGATTTAAAATCCAAGTTTTGAGAATATTAAACTTTTGTAAAATATTTATTTAAGTTTTATATATAAAATATCCCTCAAACAATACAACTAAACAATGCCTTCATTTCATCTAACAATACATTCTCCTATTATCCACGTTTCATTTTACTAGTATTCAGAACTATTGTATATTAAGACAAAGAGCATACGCCAATGTTGAAATTAAAAATAAAAAGATTTTTAGTTTTTCTGTTTGTACTCTAAAGACCCAATTACATAGTACCAGTTTCTTGCATGTAGCTTACGCTTATAGTGAAGGAAAAAATCGTCTAGAACGTTCTATACATCACTGTTGCAAACGGCAACATTATTTTTATTAAAAAGTAATATATTATTTTTTAAGTAATGGCAACACTGTCATTACTCCTTTTCAAATAAAGCCCAGGTACGTTCAAGACGCCTTTTTTATTCTTTCCCATTTTTTCCCTTATTTTACCAGCATTAAACCAAATACAGTCCACTTTACAAATTCCTACATGGTCCTTCGAGCCGGACTAACATTCTTGATCTGATATACAAGTTTTAATTAAAAACTAGTGTACCAAATATTGAATACTCGTATACCATATTTAAATTTATATCCACGTGTAATCTGGGGGCTACCCAAAGTACTTTTCGATTGGCGATATCGCTGACGGAATCGACAAAAATGTATGAAACTCATGATGAGTAATGAAATTCGATAAGTCATGTGCTTGTCACGTGTAAAATCTCGAACGTCATTGTCAGTTCCATACATTTTTCATGTTCACTCCCGAATCGCTTACGCTACATTTTTATTTATTTGCCTAGCAATTTTTATACCGATTCTCACGCACGATTCCTATAACGCAACATAACAACTGCAATATTAAACTGTTATTACGTTATTAGTAATTTGTTCACAATTACTAGACATAATGGTTACCACAATTCTACATTACTATTAGTCTCTTGACTTTTAAGAGACAGGACCTACCAAGCTCAAGTTCCATTCTGCCAAATACAAACAAATAAAAAGTTCTTAATAGGCTTCTTGTAAATAACATTTTAAGTTAATGTACATTCGTAAAGACGTCCAATTTTACGTATGTTTTACCACATGTGTGATTGACAAAAGTAGCAGAATTTATTTAGTTCACCGCCTAGTCCGTTTTTGTATAGTCAAAAATAAGACGTGAAGATAAATAATTCATCAAAAGAACGAAGGAAAGTATTCCTTCTTGAATTATGAGAACGGGTACGGCTGTGCAATAATGGATTCCTTGTAACATACCTATAAATTTTAATTTTACGTAAAAAGTGAGTTCTTGGGACCTCTTTGTTAGTTCAATTTTTACTTTCTATTTCCTTTTTATTGTGTTGTGCAAAAGAGATAATATTAGACACAGAAAATGAACAACCTAAACCATTCTTAACCATTTTTTATATTATAACTACGGAAACCATTTTTATTCATAATAATTTTACAGTAAACTAGCGACTTTGTATCGAAATTATAAAACATAACCTATTTTACATTCGGATATGATGTAATTTCATAACGGTGAAAGAGTACGGCCGAGTTGTTCTTGAGTTACATAGAAAATTACAAAGATTTCCTTTTTATAATATTAGTGTAGATATGCAAGGAAGTCTTTTTTATTAGAGAAGGGGACAAACGAGCAGCGGGAACACCGAGGTGATTATCAACGCCCGTGGACATCCGCAATACCAGAGGAAACACAGATGGGTTGCCAGCCTTTGCAAGTACGCTTGCTTTGTAAGGACTCTCGAAGTCAAATTCTTTTAATTTTAGTTCTATGCTAAATTAGTTTTTACTCTATCCTTGACCTTATAAAAAGCTAAAGCACGTAATTTAACCATTATATTATGATTAAATATTTTAAAACATAATTTCTTAGAGAAAACTGAGTTAATGCAAATCATGCAAGGAAGTTGACTCATTACCTACCTACGTTTGTTAGTTATTTTTTTTGTAAATGAAATCAGTCCTTCGAGTAGGTTATTTTATTTTTATGATTTATAGGAACAGTAGCAATTTTAGTATACAGATTTTGAACGTTATACTACGATTATTTTTAAAAGTAGGGAGGCTATCATGAAAATTTGCGAAAAAGGTTTTCTAACGTTAGGAATACTCTTTGCCAATTTTCGTGATTTGCCCTCAGATCTTTTTACTTTTGGATTAACCTATTTATAACTTAACTAGCAGTTGTTCGCGACTTCGTACGAGTGGAGTTAAAAAATATAGCCTATGCCACTCGGGGATAATGTAGCTATCTAATGGTGAAAGAATTTTTGAAATCGGCCCAGTAGTTTTTGAGTTATTTCAATACATACAAAAATACAAAGTTTCTCTCTTTATAATATTAGTATAGTTATAGATAGGTATGGGTTTGTTTCATTCGGCTTATAATTACGTATTTAAAATACAGGTTGTTGTTATTTTCAGTACTGCCGCTTGAGTGACTTGTCTCGCCCAAGTGTGTAATGCAATTATTAATAGTACAATGAACATGGCTATTTATATGTTACCCTTTTGAAGTAACCTTAAGCCTTGTTCGCACCAGGATAGTATTTTAGTCGAGTAGCAAGTAGCATTTACTACTGCTCGGACTCGTTTAGGCCTAAACCTACGTACTAGGATAGTCATTTAGTAACTAATCGTGTCCGAATAGAATTAGTAAATCCTTGCGACTTGCTACTCTACTAAAATACTATCCTGGTGCGTACAAGGCTTTACAGTTTATTATGAGTAAGGATAAAATGTTTTTTTTCTAAAATTGTCATAACGAATATTTTATTTTTTTAAACATTAAAAAGCGATAAACAACTCAACTAATTGTTGGTATTTTTAGGTATATTTTAGTATTTATCATGATATTGATAATTTAAAATTCCAATTAACTATTTCTTAAAAATTTTATATTAGCGCCATCTTACAGCATGTAGTGTAACTAGTACTATTTATAACAAATATTGAGCAGGTCTTTACAGATTTCGTCGTGTTTTACAACTTTGTCGCTAGATGGAACTAGTTTATCGAAAATACGAGTTTGTAAGAAATTGTATGAAATAATGTATTTATCTTTTAGATAATTTGATTTCGTTAAAAATAATTTGCCCAAAGTATTGACTGGCAGTTGGTAAAACTACAGTTATGTCTGAAGGAATATAAACACCTCAGATGAATTGCCGGAGCTTAAGGTACACTTATTTGTAGTTAAAATTCTTATCTCATCATCCTCTTCCCTCTGTGAATGTACTCCTCTATACTTCTCTATCAGTCATAATATTTTCACCTTTTTCTTAAGCATATCTTTCACTCTATTCAATCTTTGATCCTATTTGAATATTAACCTGTTGGCGGCTAACAAAAACATTGTTTAACTTAAAATCAGATAATCGTAACAGGCCGCGCCCAGTGCGAAGACCCTGATCACTTCGTCTTATGTATAACAATTTGCTAATAAACTTTTCTCATTTTTCATACTTTCTTTGGACTTTCTCTACCTTTGTATCCATCCTATTTTAAATACTATTTATGCTTCTCTGTCACAGTTTAATTTTAGCCATTTCAGATAAAATCAAGTACTAAAGTGCATAATTAATTTATGGTACTGACTAAAATTCTCCGCACGAATTGTACTGGTAACAAATACACTCATCTCTGCTTCCTACTTTATGGTTTACGTGTTTTGCTTACGAATATCAAAAAATGTAAACAGCCTACTTCCTTTGTCATACAAAGATGTATTTACATTAGTTATTTATAGAGAGTGTCAAAGAGATATCCTTATCCTTATCCTTACATAGTATAAAACAATAACGCTTTTTATGTTTGTCCCTATATATGCTTGAATCTTTAAAACTACGCAACGGATTTTGATGCGGTTTTAATAGATAGAGTGATTCTTAAGGAAGGTTTTCATGTATAATACATTCACAATATAGTAGAGTAACACTGATAATTTAGGGGTTTTTAATATAATGTCGTAAATTAACACATTTTAGCGCTTGCATTACAAACGCTGCAGTATTTAGTATCAGCATTATACCGATTTGCACCTGTGGGAAGCCGGGGCGGGTCGCTAGTTATATATAAAGGGAGCGCTCCATAGTAGTTTTGCAGCAATATTCGTGCCGTGTAAGACATTATTAAAAATAAAAACTTTACCAGTATCATGGATATTTTCCCAAGTAAAGGACAACACTGGGGTAAATTTCCCTACAAGAGACCTCCGGAGGTCAATGAAAACCTCACTTTTAGGCTTCGAATTTTCCAACTATAGTATAATATATCTTTGGTACGTATATTGTTACTTTAGGTTTTTTTTAGACAAGCAGAAGCCATTCTTCCCTTTTTCGAATTCGACAAAAAATCTCTTTATTTAAAACTAGCTGTTGTGCACGACTTCGTGCGCGTGAAATTAAATAATAAAGCGTATGTTACTCGGGGCTAATGTAGCTTTCTAACGATGAAAGATTTTTTGAAATGATTTTTTGATTGTTCCCACGAGTTCTTGAGTTATTTCAATACAAACAAAAATACAAAGTTTCTCTCTTTATAATATTAAGTATACACATAGATATTTCCTTGTTGATAGTGTTCTTACTAAAACAACTATTAAGTCATATCCATTATCTCTTTTAAACATTGGGTAGTAACACAAAGCATGTTTAGATAACTTCTTGATCTTAACACGTATTTTTAGATTGTCGCTAAATTTAAATAAGAATTATAAAATAACAACTATTAAAAACATAGATTTTTTTATTTTAACATTTTTTATTAGCTATATCTAAGGACTGTAGCGTACAGCGCAAGCTGAACGAAACAGATTTACGAAAAATACAAAACAAAAGAGACGCAATAATTTTATTACATCAATAGTTTAAAAATAGTACTAATATTAACAAGGCTGTCCTAATTTACATTTGTTTGTATGTTAATCGTATAATGTAAAGAAAATTATTGTTGCATCATATTTATTACAATAATATCTTACTCAAGTTAATTGCCTTTGAGGTTAGCCCATTTTAATTTTGATTTACCTGCTAACTTATTTCCTTATTCTCAATGAATCAATAACAAATTAGATGATATAAAAAAACTATGGTTTTGTTTGTTCGGTGTTATCATTCGTACTAGAATTTAAACGTGCGTGTATTTAAAAAAAGAGGTTAAACTAAGATAAAGTTTATAGCTTTAAAAATATGTTTAGTATAGTTCAAAGTGACAAGCCTACTTTCATTTCAATATAGGTACAATATAACTAAAGTCGGTCACATACTATTCAGGTTAAAATTAAAAGTATGCACATGCATTTGAAAATATGTTTATTTGTCAAATATTACTTAGGTTTTAGTAGGACTTAGGGTCCTTCAAGAAGCGAGCGTATCACCTCCTAAAAGGCCGGCAACTCATCTGTGGTTCCTCTGGTATTGCAGATGTCCATGGGCGTCGATGATCACCTCGGTGTTCCCGCTGCTCGTTTGACCCCTTTTCTTACAAAAAAATATATACATAATATTTGCAGGCAACTCCATCAGCACGTCCGTTATTCGGTGATAATGTTGCTTTCTAACGGTGAAAGAATTTTTAAAATTATTATTTTAACACATAAAAAAATACAAAATTTTCCTCTATACATATTAGTGTAGATAAACAAAACTTTAATTTAGAAGTAAAAAAAGGTCAGTTATTTCAAATCGTTTTGAATAAAAAAACATATGTTTTGAATTTTCAAATCGTTGCCAATAACCTACAGATTACCATAGACAACAATCCATTAATATAACCGGTATTTAGATGTTACTTGTTATGAAATTTGTTTAAACTGTTGCATCATATAAGTGGTTACCGTATTATAAAATAGAAAAAAAAACATCGCATAAATGTTTCCATAATTAATTTAGATTAGGTATTGTTGTTCAATATTGTTCTAATTAGCATACACGTGTAAGACATCTTTGTAATGCATGCGAGATTGACAGCAACGGTGAAAATACAGTCACAATTTTTCTCAGAAAAGACCTTTAATAAACCCAACGCTAGTCGAGACTTCCACCAAACTATGTATGCTTATTTCATTAGTATTTTGGCATATATTTACAGAGACGCTCTGAGCCAACCGTATGCTAAAAGTGACTAGGCCATAGTAAACCACGCTGGCCTAGTGCGGTTTGACTTCACACATATCTTTTGAATTTCTTGGACGATATGTGCAGGCATCACGATGTTTTCCATCACCGTAAGAATTAAAAGTCGTGAACTCTCCCCTGCTAACGACGTTCTACAAAATAGTCAGTACTTGATATTACTTGAGATAATGATCCTACCAGTTAAAAAGGACATTTAAAAGTATTTTACTGTCTCGTACTTGTGATATAAATTATTTATCTTCATAATGTTTTGGAAAATTATTGACATAACATCAATCTTTTAGTCCTAGTTTAAAGCCGGTTTGCAAATTAAAGCAAACATTCAATACTTAACATTGAACTTGGGTCAAATGCGAACATTCTAGAAGATTCTTTCGAGATGGTTAGTATAAAATGTAAACCTGCTAATTTATAATATTAAATATTCATTCCATTTTAATTTTATGAGCGCTGTCACATTTATTTTTTTGAATAAAAATTGCTTGTCTTTCTGGTACATTGACTTTATGAAATTCTAACTGTTGGCAACTTCGTCCGCGTGGAACTAAAAACTATAGCCTATGTTACGCGGGGATAATGTAGCTTTCTAATGGTGAAAGAATTTTTGAAATCGGCCTTGTGGTTTTTTAGTTATTTCAATACATACAAAACTACAAATCTTTCCACTGTACAATAGTAATATGGAAGATTTTTTTTTGCCGAGCGAACCTGTACTGCTAAAAAAACTTCATTGACTTGATTATCTACTTCTGTTGGAAGTCGGTTAAAAATTTGAAATGAACGCTTCCCATAGACGACTACTGTAAATTAAAAAAATACAAACCTAATTGACAAAGGAGGATTATTCTAGGTTTAAAATTAATTGGAAATAAGTCGGTTAGGTTTAAAACTTTATAACTACCTTAATTACGTAGACTTGAAAAGTAACTTTAAGTCATAAGAAATATTTCAAAAATATGCCTTGAAAATAGCGGCACTGACCTAGAGAGTGCAATACGAGTAAAGGCTTTTCCTACACATGTCTGTATAAGGATACAATTTACATTAACAAAATACAGGTCCTTTCTCTGATCTGAGTCAGAATTGGATTATTTCATAATAGACGTTGTTTTACACGATTGCAAATAATTATTTATTTATTACAAGGTTATACTTTCATTTAACTTAATTGTTTTGGTAAAAAAACGATCAGTTTTATTTTATACAATAGTAGAAGGTCCTGTAAAAAGCTTTCACATCTGTAGTGTATTGGCTATGGTCTGCTTGTCTATGGGTGTCTCGAGCATCACGCCATGTTGACAGTCGTGTGAGACGTAATGCCCGGTGAGAGGCGGTGCGCGTGTTGGTTACGAATTACGATTATAGACGTGGTGTAGTCATGATTGAGACAACCATAGACAACCAGACCATAGCCAATACACTACCACATCCAATAATATTTTATGATTTATGTAAACTTACTACGCGAGTCGGTTCTCATTATGTCCATATATATTCCTAATCATTTTTATTGTAAGTCTTTTCTATTATTGTACAACACTTAAATTAACAATTGAACTGGAACAAAAAATACTCGTTATTTTTTTCTTATAGTAGAAGGCGGCAAACGAGCAGCGGATCGCCTAAGTTAGTTGACCCGACGACGCCCACGGATACCTGCAGCGCCAGAGGAACCGCAGATGCGTTGCCAGCCTTTGAGGGAGGAGTACGCTCTTTTGTGCCCGCGTCGCCTACAATAATGGCCAAGAGGGAACGAGGTGCTTTAGTGCGGTATGCACTCACTGGGAGGGTGAGTCCCACATACCAAATCTGCTCCCAACGTGAGCACTAGGATCTAAAATAGATTCCATCTTGTAAAAAAAAAAGGAGTACGCTCTTTACTAAACTACTAGCTGCCCCCCACGACTCCTTCAGCTGAGAATTTAAAAAAAATAACCTATGTGTTCTTCCAGACTACCTATATGTTCCATATTTGTCCACAATTTTTTACCATTACCATTTTAACAGTGGTAGAGCCCGCTTTAACATCTTCGCACGAATTGTCCGGCTCGCCCGGTGAAATACCACGACCACACAGAAAACGGGCGTCAAATGGAAGCAATTCCGTGTTTCGTCTGAGGAGTGTGGTGCCGGAGGACTAACTTTTAATCCGCTTTCCCTTCCTATCCTTTTCCTACAAGGAAATGATAGGAAGAGGAAGTGGATTTTCCGGTGGAGGGGACGCATAGGGAGAGGAATGATCCTCTTGCTGTGCGTCTCCTCCTCCGAAGAATAAGGGTAGGCAACGCATCTGCAAATGTAGATGTCTATGGGCAGCGGTCGCTTAGCTATTTCAGCGAATTAAAGTGCCGCTTGCTCGTTTGCCACTTTTTAATATAAAAAAAAAATATCAAGATCCGTTGAGCTGTGCTGGAGATATCTTAGCAAACATCCATTCATCCAAACTTGTTCTACATTTATACCACTTAACTACTCTGAGAGCGGCAGTAGGTCCCTTCGTATAAGCGACGAGATTCTTGGCTATTAGGCTCTAAAGTGATTTGTCCTATACTATCTCATTGGTTCAAACATACTCGTCGCCGACATAAGAGTACCTGTCAACTACTTAGAAACTTAGAGAAGAATATTGCCGTAGCTTCGTGTGCGGAGGGCCTTAATATGTTGACTTCTTTCGAGAATACTCTAGACGACATCAATCTTGATCCTTGTTATTATTTTAAATGCAAATTGATCCTCAGCGTTTAATGTTATATTTTGATAATTTATTAAGGTCTTTAGACTTGAGTAGATGTTTCTAGCCGGTTTTTCGTTTTAAAGCTGTTATGTTTGCTAATAATTTTAAATTGGTAGCTCTTTTTTTGGTGTTAAAAATCTCATCTAATAAATCGTAATAATATATTTTTAGTTTTTTAAATTATCAATTTATCAACTTAGTGTTAAATAATATTTTACAATAAACTCACCACAACATTTTTGCATGCAAAGTCGAAGGGGTTTGTTAGTTAATAAATTTCATAATATTACACAACAAAAATTAAATATTAAAACATCTTCTAATCGTATTGTCTATATAAACACAATTAATAGTGTCACCGTGTAATCGTTAATTTTGAATTAAAACATTTGATAGTTTTAATCAAAAGTTTATATTATTTTAGTACATTATGATAACATTATAGTTTACAACAGTTCAAATAATTACGTGCTTAGGGTACGGTACTAGAAATCATTATTTTATTCTGTCATGCTTAAGAGAGGATTGTATTCAAATATGACGGCTGATTGAGAAGTATGGAGGAGTACTTACTGTGCCTCTTCATAGGGACAAGAGCAGGATGATGACGAAACTCCGGTAGTCAGGTTTTAGTGGGCATTCCGGCCACTTCTTGACTGGTAAGACCCACACTCCCTACGCCATTGCACGGCTCGGCGCAGTAGTGCATAAATACATTTTCTTACGTTAAAAAGGATGAGAAGCAGAATAACTCTTGTAGTAGGTACTAGTATAATAGGACGATACTTTTCACAGATTTTTAAGTATGCTAGTATGAATGTTTTTGTGTGACCTTCTGTAACCTTGACTACGAAACCTATGTTAAAAACTGAGGTGATTCCACCTTGGAACATCATAGGGTTGACATAAACATGACAGGAACATACACGTATTTCATTATCACTACGTTTTATAACTCAAATAGAGAGAACTTGGACATACAAGAGGAATCCATAAATGGGAAAGACTATGTAGTGGTACCCTAGAACAGAAAAAAGGAGAAGAGGTAGACAAACGAAAAGACGGGACGAGGATATCGGACAAGTTGCAGGAGTGACGTGGAGTAGAGTGGCTCGAGAAAGAGAGGGATGGAAAAGGTTGGAGACCTTTCCCATTGGCAAACAGATTCTCAAAAGTTTAACAAAAATTAAATTCTAGAATAAAGCTCGTAACAATTATGTACAATCTGAATAAAGGATATTTTATAGTGTACTAGCTGTTGTGCGCGACTTTGTCCGCGTGGAATTAAATAATATAGCACATGTTACTCGGGGATAATGTAGCTTTCTAATAGTGAAAGAATTTTTGAAATCGGAACAGTAGTTTTTGAGTTATTTCAATACAAAGATACAAAAATACAAAGTTTTTCTCTTTATAATATTAGTAGATTACTTTTATAAATATTTGTACTGAACCCTACATGTGATACTAATCTATTTAGATAAATTATCTTTTAGTTTTTGTTATAATAATATTTCTATGTTCTACAGAACAGTAGTTATTGTTTAGTGTGAGATGTTATTTGACCGACAACAGCTTAATTAAGGTAACAATTGTTTTCTTTTTTTTCTGTTTTTTTGTCATTTCACTAAATTATTTTTTTAAAGAATTAAAAAATACTTAGTATGCCTATGCGTCCTTCCAGACTATGCTTTACATCTGTTAAAAAAATCGAGATTCTTTTAGTTCTGCGGTTTAAAAATCATCCATCCATGTACCAATGTGTTTTTCGAATTTCGAATTTCATATGTACATATTTACCCGACCCTTTTACAATGACGGAAAACATTGTGATGCACATATCGGCGAAGAAATTCATAGATATTTGTGAAGTCTACCAAACCCGCTCTGGGCCAGCGTAGTTGACTATGGGCTAGTCACCTCTTAGGTGACAGGGTTTGCGCCCCTCGGTGATGTTGCGATCTTACTAGATATTTTTTGTTGTCATGTAAATAATGAAATTTCTTACTAAGGTAATTTACTCCTTAAGCAACTTAACTTACTCAATGATCGAACAGGTAGTAATCATGTTATTCAAAATATTACAAATGTTTATTGTTATAAAATACAATTTTTTATAACTACGTTTTTTATTAATTGTTTATGGATGTAGAAATGTATTTCTCTATTATTATTAAGTTTATATTCATACTTTAATTAATGTTGCTTGATATTTATTTCAATTCAGTAGATTATTTTAATTAACTTTTTTACGCAACAATACGTTTGTTTTTAATTATACGTATTTTTTTTAAATTATTGTAGCGCCATCTTGGATATTGGGTGTCGTTTTCTCGAAGAAAGAGAAAGACATAGAAGTGGTGATAGCGTGTACGGTTGAGGGACAAAACATGCCTTAGACTACGTCATACGTATGTCGTGTGTGCATCACTTTACGGCTTTAAACCAATAACATCACGTCTCAAGCCTTTGCCTGGGACGTATGAAAAATTAGTTCCCCAAAAATACGCTTGGAGCGCCACAATACTACATGATATGTCACATTTCTTTGGGTCTTGGTCCTGGACCCAAACAAACAAAATCGCATACGGAGGAGGACGAAGGAAACTTCTTCCATACTTCCACTATCGTAGAATAAAAAAATGCGTTTTATCCGCATGCATAATTAGGTGGCGCTT